>PVIU01003806.1:7104-17331 GCA_004026605.1 Ondatra zibethicus | reverse complement strand
CTGGCACAGGGAACCACTTCCTAAATAGAACCCCAGCAGCACAGACACTGAGAAAAACAATTAATAAATGGGACCTCCTGAAACTGAAAAGCTTCTGTAAAGCAAAGGACACGGTCAACAAGATAAAACGCCAGCCTACAGAATGGGAAAAGATCTTCACTAACCCCACATCAGACAGAGGTCTGATCTCTAAAATATACAAGGAACTCAAGAAATTGGACAACAAAAGAACACATAATCCAATAAAAAAAATGGAGGACAGACCTAAACAGAGAATTCTCAACAGAGGAATCTAAAATGGCTGAAAGACACTTCAGGAAATGTCCAACATCCTTAGTCATCAGAGAAATGCAAATCAAAACAACTCTGAGATTCCATCTTACACCTGTAAGAATGGCCAAGATCAAAAACACTGATGACAACTTATGCTGGAGAGGCTGTGGAGAAAAGGGAACACTTCTGCATTGCTGGTGGGAATGCAAGCTAGTACAACCCCTATGGATGTCAGTGTGGCGATTTCTCAGAAAATTAGGAAACAACCTTCCTCAAGACCCAGTAATACCACTTTTGGGTATATACCCAAAGGATGCTCAATCGTGCCACAAGGACATGTGTTCAACTATGTTCATAGCAGCTTTATTTGTCATAGCCAGAAACTGGAAACAACCTAAATGCCCCTCGATCGAAGAATGGATAAAAAAAATGTGGTACATTTACACAATGGAGTACTACATAGCAGAAAAAAATAACGACAGCCTAAATTTTGTAGGAAAATGGATGGAACTAGAAAGCATTATTTTGAGTGAGGTAACCCAGACACAGAAAGGCAATTATCACATTTACTCACTCATAGGTGGTTTTTAAACATAAGGCAAAGAAAACCATCTTACAAACCACAATCCCAGAGAATTTAGACAACAATACGGACACTAAGAGAGACCAACATAGATATAATCTATGTGGGAAGTAGAAAGTATAAAAAGACAAGATCTCCTGAATAATTTGGGAACATGGGGACCTTGGGGGAGGGCTGAGGGGAGGGGAGTGTCAGGGAGGGGAGCAGAGAAAAAAAAATTAAAAATTAAAAAAAAAAACAACAACAAAAGAGACTCCCTGATTTCAAACAAGGACACACACACACACACACACACACACACACACACATATACAAAAACACGAAACAAACTTATAGCATCTACATTGCAAATATATTTAAACAAATAACTTTCAAACATATTTTACCTGTGTCTGGCCCCTTTGAAATAATGCTGATCCATGAAGTGTTTTAAACATATCTACCTCACAACTTATATTCCTAAGTGAAGTCAAATCCCGTCCATCACACCTGTAATAAAGTAGTAAAGTCATACAGGAAGTCAGAAAAATCTTTACCTCTGCCATTAAGTTCTCAACACCAGTGGCCTACAGTGACTTGTTAGAATTGTAAACACTAATATAAATACTTGGGCTCCCACTGAATTAGTGTTTGGAGGTGTGCGCTGTACATCAAGAGAGAGCCACAGCCACACGGTCCATGCACTTGCCAACAGGTGCTCATGTCTAAAATGAACACCCAGTTCCCCCCTTTAAGTAAGCCACTACTGTCAAGGCAACCTGCCTCAATTCTACTACAGGAGAATTGTATTACCTTTTGTATTCATTCAAAATAATACTTCTGAAAACCTCCTTTGCAACAACATTGAAGGATTCTATTATTTCAAATTGGTCGACCTCTGGAAATTTTTCTATAGAAAAGAAACAAATCAAAAGAAAATCAAAAGCTTATCTTTTGGGAAGATAAGTTCTCCAAAGTTCACAGCATCAAATCAAGTGAGATGTCCGAACACTTAGTTCTCAGGCAAACAAAGCACACAAATCAAATGCTCTTAAGCCAGTCGTAGGAATTTAGCTTGTGCTATGACCCATCCCTGTTCTGTCATGTTACCTGACCAACACAGACACTTAGAAGGTAACTAAAGTTGATCTTCAATTATCTTTTAGTTTGTGTCATCTGAGAAACAATTTTCTTCACTACGAATCCGCACCAGCTGCCCTTTCAGCTAACATCTACCAGCTATTTTCATGAGCCAGGCTCTTCAGAGGCATGCTTTGCTTTGAGTGCCTCTGACTTTCCTTGTAAGGAAAAGGCTACTACCACAAGCAGACGAGAGAAAAGGCTTAAAGAAGTAAAGCGGGGCTGGGGCTGAGGGTCAGTAGCAGGCTGCTCACCTGGCAAGATCACACAGCACATTTCTAGGGAGCCGTCCAGCTGTGACATGACACTCATCAGCCCAACACAGGCTTATGCTTTTAAATGTTGTTACGCTGCCTTTAACTAATGCCATCGACCAGTCTCTTGCTTTATTAAGTAATGTATAACTTTAAAGTGATTTGAACATAAAATATGGCCACAGAAAGACATATTACTATATCTTCAACATACAACAAGCTTTTCTTTTGGTAGTGCAGGATTCACACAGGAGAGGCAGGTTTCTATAAAACCATACTTCCAGTTCAGAATACTTCTGTTAGTTTTGTTCCAAGACAGTCTTGCTGTATAGCCCAGGGTGGCCTTGAATGCACAATGCTACTGCCTTAGCTTCCTGGGTGCTGGTTTTACAGGCCTGAACCACCACCACTGATTATCTTTCCATTCTCTTAAAAACCTATCGATCACTGATCACTGCATAAGTATGCATGACAAACATGTATGGGCAGGCATGCTATGGTGTACTTGTGGAGGTCAGAGGACAACTGTGGAGTTAGTTCTTCTGTTCCACCTTTATATGAATTCCAGGCATCAAACTCAGGTTTCTAGGCTTACTCAGCAAGCACTGTTACCTGCTGAGCCATCTTGTTGACCATAATTTATTATTCTTGATTTTCAAAAAAGCCTAAATTATTTTGAAGATAATTACAAGTAATGGCATTAACATAAATGTAGAATTTTTATTTTAAAATCTAATAAAAGCTCCCATAAGAGGGCACGTTTCTCTTGGTGGAAAAATTATTAAGAACTGCACATCAACCTTTACCCATATTTAAGTTGTTACAAGAATGATGTTATACAGTTAAGATATCTGGCTTAGTGATTTGTGGAGAGTCAGCCACTCCTTGTGATTCCGGACAATGCTCCACTGAATGACGACGCTGTGCCAGGCACAGATGCAAATTACTTACTTATTTAATATCTATAAACTAGGTATTATTGGTGTTATAATGTCACGGATGATAAACTGAAGAATTTATTGTTAAATTTTTGTTTTTAGTATTGGGGATTTAATAAAGGGCCTCATGCATTCTGGGCAAATACTCTATCACTAAGCTATCTCCCCAAACTGGGATCCTTTTTTTTTTTTCTTCCTTCCTTCTCTTTCCTTTTTCTTGATTTTTGAGACAGGGTCTCTCTACATAACCCTGGCTGTTCTGGAACTATGCAGATCAGACTGGGAACTAACAGAGATTCTCCTGCCTCCTAACTGCTGAGATTAAAGGTGTGTGCCACCATGACCAGCTGACTTTTCTTTCTGGGCTCAAGAATTTTAAATATTTTTTTAGATTTTCAAATGACAGGTTACAGGATATTAAGACACTGAAGCAGGTAAGAAAGGAACATTTTACATTCATTATTTACTAGGTGCCAACTCAAGGCAAGTGTTAGCCACACTTCTAGAAGTTAACATGACAGCCAACCCATAGTCTATCATCATTACAGATTTAAGATAAAACTGGGGAACTATGAGAATAACTCAGTTTTTCAAGATCTTACCACTGAAATCTGAAAACAAATCTATGTGTTTTTTGAAAAAAAAATCAATGTTTGTCTTTCAACCTCTTTAAAAATGAAAACAAAATTTACCCTTTAGTTGCTCCTCTGTATCTAGTCTTATCTTGTTAACAGCTTCATCTCTAGAAATCTAAAACAGCATTGATGTTAGTGTATAAATATGAAATTCTCATGTTTTCAATGTTACACAAAAAACCACTGTAAGAACAGAAACATTAAAGATTAAAACCTGATTTAATTAGTTCAAATTATATTTGCACATTTCCTTAAAGAGTGCATTTAACAAAAGAATAGAAAAAACGAACAGGTAGGCTTTGTCTTGCTTTATAAGGAAAGTCCACTTGGAGGTGAGATTGCAAGCAGTAGGGGGCTAAGAGGCAGAAAGGCAATGGAAAGGAAGCATGACACACATGGGGTGTGGGGTGAGTTCTCAAAGGAGAACTGCTTTATCTACATTTGTTGGAGGTTTATTCATTCTCTGCAGTGCTGCCAATCAACCACAGGGCCTCAGGAATACAGGACAACTGTTCTACTACTGAGCCCACACACCCAGGCCTGGCCAGAGTTCTTGAAAACAAATAGGACTAACATGCACAAACAGAATTGATTAAGTTGCAACAAAGTAATCTCCAAACAAAACTGAAGGTACACCTACTTTATCATGTTCATAATCCGTAAAAACTGCATAGAGTTTCTCCATGGCGAGTCTAGTAAGTATAAAATAAATGTTAGCAAACAATAATTGAACTATGAAGTTCTTATAACTGAAACAAATATGGGGCTGGAGAGATGGCTCAGAGGTTAAGAGCACTGCCTGCTCTTCCAGAGGTCCTGAGTTCAATTCCCAGCAGCCACATGGTGGCTCACAGCCATCTGTACTGAGATCTGGTGCCCTCTTCTGGCCAGTGAGCATACAGACAGACAGAACACTGTATACATAATAAATAAATAAATCTTTAAAAAAAAAACAAATATGAAACAGCAATGAAGTACAAACTAAATATGGCACTCCATAAAGGTTAGATGCGCTGCGCCTCACTACTACGTGCTTATTATAGCCCAGAGCAGAGTTCCCTCCATCTTTCAGGCGGGTCACTCACTATGCCCACCTTCTTCATTGCTCATCTAATTCCAATTCAGAATCACTCATATTTGCTGAGTGCCTCCCTCTTCTAAGTATTGCCAGGCACCATCTAAGCCCTGGGCATAAGACTGGTTCAAACCCACTTCTTTTTGAGAAATCCAAGTTTTCTAGATATACAAATATCATATGTTTTATTCTCTTTTCCCTGGACATGGAGAGATAAAGGATCTGATTTTTACTTGAGATTTAAACTTATGTCTTGGATTAAATTTATGCCATTAGCTGGTTTATCCTCCTATTTATGTTATGGTAATGACGTAAAGAAGGAAAGAGCTACACAAAGTGCATCTCCTGAGAGGAACCTGAACTGGTGACAACGGCCCATCTGCACAGGCGTTCTTACTTGTGAGCATACTTCACAATCTCTGGTGAAGGGGTGAATATCTTCTGGGGTGTCCTCTTGGCAACACCAATTTCTTTTACCAACTGCTGGATGCCCTGAATTATCTGCTGGGTATACTTCACGCCAACTTTGATAGCATGACAAAAGTCCTGCTGTATAATGTTTTCTGCAGAGGCTTCCAACATAACTAGTCAGAGAGTAAAGAGACTGTCTGAGAATTTTTCACCAACAGGGTATTTTTAAATGAAAACAAAGACACAAATAACAAAAGAAGCACAACTTGCAAGTAAAATGCAGAATGAATATAGGTAACTTATTTACCAATCTGGCTTTTAGGTGCTCCAGCAACCACTAAATTTAAAGTGCTAGAAGACATCTCTTTCCTTGTTGGGTTAACAACACATTCTCCATCAATCATTCCTATTCGTACTGCCCCTAAAACATATTAAAATGTTAGCAATGTATAATTAAAACATGCGATTTTCACAGTATTATTCTAGTAGCTGCTGCATTACACTGTCTTTCTAACAACAGAATGAACTTTCTATTTCTCCCATGTTAAGGAAGTTCAGAGAGCACCTATCCCATCCTCCTTTTAGGATGCTCCGAACCCTCAAGTCAAACGATTTTTGCACACACTTTGATCATGTTCTTGCTCTTGATATCCAGACTACTCTGTGCACAGCAGATGCTTGCACGCCTCTCCCACTGACGTTTCACTTACATATGGACTACTCTGAGAAGCACTACTTGACAACCTGTGCTTCTATATAATTTTTCTAGCACCTTGTCTGTGCCATTATAATAGTAAACTTAGCAGGGCAGTGGTGTAAAGTGCCTTTAATCCCAGCACTCGGGAGGTAGAGGCTAGCAGATCTCTGTGAGTTTGAGGCCAGCCTGGTCTACAAGAGCTAGTCCAGAGCTTTTACACAGAGAAACCCTGTCTCAAAAACCAAAAAAGAAAAAAGAAAAAGAAAATAGTACTCTTTGTAAAGAAATCAGCAGACTGTATGGTTACAACTTCCAGGAGTTATAAGTTACAAACATGTTTGTTTTATCTCAAAAGACTATGTACTATGGCAATCCCCCACTGTAAAGAAAGAAAAGAATGAAAGGGAATTAAGAAGCCTAGGGCCATAAAATCAATAGCACTATAACAGTCTTTGGGTATCAAAAGCCAAAGCAAGGATGAAATGCCCGAAAGACCTGCAAGAAATATTAGCATAGTTCAGCTTGTCTTGAAGTAATAAATCAGCACCAATAATGTGTACATTATTACTGAAAGAACAGAAACTGAAGCTCATACTTCCAAATTGTAACTTACCGATAGGTCCATTCCAAGGAATGTCTGACAAGGAGAGGGCTACAGAAGCTTTAAAAAGGAAACAGATAAAAAAATGAAATTACAGTATTCCATTGCTTTAAAAAAAAATCAACAGTGATCATTTTAGCTGGTGTTCTTATACTTACCACCATTAATTGCTAGGACATCAGGGTCATTGATGCCATCTACTGCTAGCAGATTACATATTACCTGGCAACAAAGGAAACAAATTAGACATACAGATAGCAACAACAATAGCCCCTTGATGTTGGCAGATTATGATTTAAATTAGCAACTTGGCCTAAAATATAAGAACTATATGATTGATATCCAAATCATGATCAATATCCAAATACCTTAAAGTTACCTATCATTTAACTAAATCCTTGACACTAGGTATTTAAAACTTTGGTTTCCTCATTTTGTATTCCCCAAGGGTATGTAGTGTATGTGGCTACCAGCACTGCTGGACCAGGGTTTCATTTTTAATACCAAGTTACATTTCCAGTTCTGTTTTTTTTTAAGCTTTATTTATTTATTATGTATACAACATTCTGCCTCCATGTATGCCCACACACCAGAGGGCGCCAGATCTCATTACAGATGGCTGTGAGCCACCATGTGGTTTCTGGGAATTGAACTCAGGACCTCTGGAAAAGCAGCCAGTGCTCTTAACCTCTGAGCCATCTCTCCAGCCTCCCCCCCCCAGTTGTGTTTTTTTTTTTATAGTTTAATGTATTTTAATAGCAAACTTACAGGAACAGCACAGAAGACAGACAACATTAAAAACATGTACTTGCCTGTAGGACAACTCAGTTAGAAAAGTATAGTGAATGATGGAATCTACTGTATGATAAAAATGCTACAAACACCATTTAGTTGCCGTCAATAAGAAATTTACTTATTTTAAAAAAATCCAAATGCTGGCATTGTCCAGAAAATTTTAACAGGTTTCTTTATAATTGTTATAAAGTTGAACTGTTGAAATGTGTTCACTGAAACATTTTGCTTGCATTAATGCTTTACATCTTACATTTATATTAAAAATTCACACACAAATGAAACTGGAAAAACTGCCAATACCTGATTTCTGTCCCCTATTTTTCCACTCGCAATCATATACTTAGGTACCTTTTGACCCCATGGAAAAAATATCTAACATTCAGAACTACTGATAACAGGAAGAAGAGGAAAAAAATTTGTTTTGAGAATGAAATGTTTCCCCTCATAGTGGACTCTTAAGCACGTTCTCCGCGTATGCGGCGTGCTAGCTGGATATCTTTTGGCATAATTGTTACACGTTTGGCATGGATAGCACACAGGTTGGTATCTTCAAAAAGGCCAACCAGATAGGCCTCACTTGCCTCCTGCAAAGCACCAATAGCTGCACTCTGGAAGTGCAGATCTGTTTTGAAGTCCTGAGCAATTTCTCGCACCAGACGCTGGAAGGGGAGTTTGCGAATCAGAAGTTCAGTGGATTTCTGATAGCGTCTGATTTCACGGAGTGCCACAGTACCAGGCCTGTAACAATGAGGTTTCTTCAACCCTCCAGTAGAGGGTGCACTCTTGCGAGCGGCTTTTGTAGCCAGTTGTTTCCTGGGTGCTTTACCACCGGTGGATTTACGGGCAGTCTGCTTTGTACGAGCCATGGTATGGGCACCTCCTTATTTACCCCCCTTCTCCTTCGGCTGGAGCTCGGCAAGTGAGAGGCGGCGCTGGCGTTAGAGAGCGGCGGCGGCGCGGCGACGGCTGCCCCAGTTGTGTTTTTTTGAGACAAATATGTCATCTTCCTAAGGAGTTCCTTTGAGAACTACAAAAATGCTGTATGGAAAGAACCCTGGACAATACTAGGTATGCTACGGCATTCTGTAAATGTTGGCTATGTACTTGTATTAATATCAGTTTATATTACAATGATGTACCTCTGTTAGATTTTTAAAAGAATAATTTCCTTGAGGCTCTGAAGTCCTCTCAAAGATATACTTATTTACTGCAGTTAAATAAATGGCTACCTAAGTATATCTAACTAAAGTATATGTTCACCTTGAGGAAAGGAAAGAATATTCAAAAAGTATTAAAATATAATAGAAGTTCAGAAGATCTAGAATTAAGATGTTATTAAAATTAGTTGTGATAAGATGGTCGTGATGGCTCACTGCTGCAATCTCAACACTTGTAAGGACAAGGCTGGCAGACTGCCATGTGTTTGAGGCTAGCCTAGGTTATGGACAGAGTTAAAGCCAGCCTGAGCTACAGAAATTTAGATCTTGCTTACCAAATCAAAACAAATAGTTATGCTGATTGCCCTAATGAGCTATAATAAATTTGACCTACAAAATCCAGCCTCCGAGTCTGGCTACCACCCCTAACTATCACACTGTCATTTATACACATTCACCTATTTCCTAACACAGGGTGGTTTAGAGTCTCAGTCAACCTTCCCAGAGCGTTCCCAACAGTCTTTCACTCTTACTCATAGTTCAGGCATCAGCTCAGAATGACACCAATCACATACGGTTTTCCAAAGTACTGCCTTTTAAAGTGACTCAAAGTATAATGCATGAATACCATAAAAATTTTTTATAAAGCTTTCTTTAGAAAGAGTTATAGGGATTAAATAATTTAACCAAACCAAAGCAGAATTTACCTGAGTATCATAAAAATAGCCAGCTGGAAAGAGAGGTCGAATTGAACGATCTGTCAAAACAAAGAAAAAGATATTAAATGAAAAACCACAGGGATAAATGTAACAGAGAACTGACATGGGCATGGGATTCACATGCTCAGCAGATTCATTCAGTCAATATTTACTGGAGAATTCAGTATTTACTGAATGCCTCTATACGAGGTACAAGGCTTTCATAGAGAAGAAACAAGTTTTTCCGCTCAGGAGGCACACATGTGACAGTAAATAATAGCCAGCGGCAGTCACAGTGAAGGGAGCTCAGAGGACCCTGCAGAGCAGACATGGGAGGAAAGAAGCGATGTGAAAAATGGCACACTGGAGATCTTACCTATTATTCGACTTGTAAGAATCTCTTTGTCAGAAGAGCCAATCTCCCTTCTAAGGTAGTTTGTGGGGATTCTACCTGCTGCAGCAGCCTTCTGTCTGTAGTCAACCTGAAACAGCAATGAAGAATTAAGGTTCACATCCCAAGAATCCCTACAGAAGCACCAACTTTCCTGAGGTTGCTTACAACATATCCTAGACAACAAATAGATAATATTTAATTTGCTTTTAGCATTCTTTTAAACCACTCGGGAAGAAGAAGGTATAGAGTGTTTCAATTGATGAAAAAAAGTTGTTCACTTAGCAGTCAGGTGACTGCCAAGTCTTGCTGCTTTCCACAGTAGCTTACCTTGACCCAGTCAAATAGTGCCCCTTCCTCCCAACTTTGCGCACCAACCCTGTGAGACATAATTGCTTTCTGCTTATATATTAGAAAAACACAAGCCAGGCGGTGGTGGTGCACGCCTTTAATCCCAGCATTCACGAGGCAGAAGCAGGCAAATCTAAGGCCAGTCTGGTCTACAGAGCAAGTTCCAGGACAGGACAGCCAGGGCTCTTACACAGAGAAACCCTGTCTCAAAAAACCAAAAAAAAAAAAAAAAAAAAAAAAAAAAAAAAA
>PVIU01003805.1:41182-138124 GCA_004026605.1 Ondatra zibethicus | reverse complement strand
AAAAAAAAAACTAACAGGCGTGCATGTAGTGCAAAGGGGAGGTAATGCAAAGTTCTTTTGTGCTTATCTTTAATCTTCTGCTTTTATATGGAGATTTTTGTTAATTATGGTTAAAAAATGTTCCCATGAAATGTTGTGAATTTACTATCTGAAAGCCACCGAATGCATCTTTATATATAATGCTGGTAAATGTTGAGATTCCATAGATGAGACTCATGTATTTTGGATGGAAGGCTACTGGCATAGATTTTTAAAAGCTCACGTTAGACTCCCCAGTAGGAAGTTTTCATTTTAAGTAGTTTTAATGGCAATCTAGCATTGTCCTTTCAACAAGGTCTTTTAGGGATTTTTTAACCCCTTAAAATAAGTTCCAATCTGTGTGCAAACTGCTGTTATATTATAGCAGAAACTGCATGTGGAATACTGCAGGCATGTTGGTTCCTGTTTATTTTGACGACAATATCCCCCTTCTTCCTTTAAAGATGGCACATATTTAAACACTTAGAATTTAAAACTTAAGAGTAGTAATAAAAGGAAGCAAGTTGGAACAGATATATAGCTTAGCATTTATAAAAGATTTAACACATTTCTGTAAAAATTTAACCTAATTTTTTTTTGCAATGGAAAAATAATAGATACTGAAAATGGTTGTGTTGCATAGTTATTAGTCATTTGTGTCCTTGCTTATATATTTCTTAGTTCAGCATAGGTATTTTCATTCTCCTTACAGTGTATTTTTTGTTTCTTGACTTTGAACTTAAAGCTTTAATCATAATTTTTTATGCATAGGTCATTTTTCTGGTGGTAAACTAGGTGTAAAGAAAAAAGTTTAAGTGTTTCTTAACTGGTAGCTGAGGGTGTCAAGAATCAGTATTTTCAATAATACAAAGTAAAAACGATAGCCCCTGCTTACCAAGTAGTAGAGTGGTGTACATTTATGTTTTCTGTTTGGTAAGCTTAGACCTTCAAACCATTTTCATAAACTAACTCTTAGAAAACTGAAAATCGCCCTATAACTCTAGACTCTGATCTTTGTGATCCCAGTATCTATTTCCTTTCTCTGTAGATATTGATGTTACTGCTTTTTGAGTATAAGGTATGTTCAGAAATGTTCCCAGTTGAAATTTCAGTTTCATGAATGCAATTTTCAGCAGTTAGACATAATTACTTCTACCTGTGTGAGCGATAGTGACATTGCAGTCTCAACTGCTAGGTAAATTAGTTTGCTGTGGTAAAACTTGCTAGTTCCTACAAGCCTATTATGGGTTTTTGTTGTTGTTGTTGTTTTAGTTTTTTGTTTTTCTTGAGACAGGGTTTCTCTGTGTATCAGCCCTGGCTGTCTGTAGACCAGACTGGCCTTGAACTCACAGAGAGCCACTGCCTCTCCCTCCTGAGTGCTGAGATTAAAGGCACATACCACCACTGCCCAGCTCCCTACAAGCCTATTATAACAAACTGGGGATAATATAAACCTCTCCATTCTGAATAACATTGGTAAAATTATTTGCCACTGCGGCTGTACTCTATAAATTTTGAATAAGAATTTCTTAACTCTGTGCCTACTGAACATAGCTTCTGGAGTTTGCAGGAAGGAGGAGAATTATAAAGTTCAATTGTAATTTTGCCAGGAAGACTCTTACACGTGTTTTGGGGTCTTTGGGATTTTTTAATGTTTTTATAACCAAAGTTCAGAGTTTTGGTTACCTACCTAGTACTGGGATTAAAGGCATGTGCCTTCACTGCCTGGCTCAAAGTTCAGAGTTTTTGTGAAATATTTCTTTGGACAAAAACTCTTTACTCCTAGTCATTATAGGATTGGAAATTTGTAGCAAGGTGCTATTTAAAACCTACTGTGAAGATTTTCTGGTTTTTTTACTTAGCTTTCTGACTACTGAATTTTCTATCTTTCTTTCAAGTGGGCTTCAATTTTGTTCAAATGCTGAATTACCTGTAGGTATTCTAGGTAGAATCTATTGGAAATAGGGAATTTGTTCAAAGAATACTGACTTTCAGCAGTCTTAAAAGATTATGATATTTTGTTATCATTTCGATGGTCACTATCCTCCACAGAGTCACTGAAAAACTTGTTCCATTGGACTAAAAACATAAATGACCACTGATTTGGGCATTTAAACGTCATCATGGTATGTGTATTTTGAGGAATTAGATGCAAATTCAGCAGCACTGGCTTCCTTACCTCTGTTCATTTCCCCCAATACTGCAATGTTCATATTTGTACAGTCTTCCTTATCATGATTTAAGTTCTGCTTTCCATTAACCATACTTGACATTAGTTCATATAGCTTGTTATGGTGAAATAAAGCATATTCATTCTCATTTTTGAGTGCATTTTTTACAAGATTATTGTGAATGAATTACATAGGCTTTCTGTCCTATTGTTTTTCTGGGTTTTTTTTTTTTCATAGCAGGAGAGAAGCTGTGTTTCTGATGACAGCATGGTAGAAATTAACATTAGGTTTTATGTATTGGTTAGACATGTTCCATTGTTTCTCAAACCGTCATAGTCAAAAGTGAGTTGTCATTGCCAGTTGTTTTAGAGTAGCCACTGGCCTTTTGTACACACCATGAATGCCTGTAAAGTGCATAGGGAGAAGGATAATTTTATTAATTTGAAACATCACAAAAGCCGTCTGGGTTTCCAACATGGCAGTGATACAGATTTTAAGCAACATCTAGTTTATACAGGTTCTGAATTAATATTTTAATATTTCATGCCCAGTTCAATACTTTAAAGCAGAATTAGGAAGAAAGCAGTAAATGTTATAAAATGCAGTCAAGATACATTGGAAATACAAATTCCTTCATTACAGCAAATGTTTTGCAGAATAGTAAAGCGGCAAATATTAATTTTTCCTAAAGTAACATGCACTTTATATAATTCAATGTAATAAAAAAAGCTGCTCAAATTAAGTGTTAGAAAATCTATACTGTTTCAAGTTATTTTGTAAAGTAAGAAAAATACATAGAAATGAGTCATAGAATCTTAATACTTTAAGAAATGTGATCATTGAAGATATACTTTGTAATGGTGCCTTTAAAAATCTACACATTCACTAAAGCAAGGGATAAAGTGTAAATGACAAAATACTGTTAGGTATTACAAGGTGATGTTTGTACAAGAAGTCAATTGATTATTAGTCCTTTTTTGAAATCTGGTAGAATTTTATTATGTTCAGAACTGTAAAAATAACCATAATTTTGTATAACCTAAAAGGATTGCGGCCTTTTGGATTTGAAGTCTGGATAGGACAGTATGGTGCTGAAAGGTAAACTCAATAGTTCCTGTGAACAGTGAGTGCACTAGTTGTGCCTTGATTCTTGATGACCAGGTGTCTACAAGGTAGATGGGAGCACCAGCATTTATCTGCCACCTCCAACCGGCAAAGCTGGGAGGCAGCGAAATGGGCTGGAAGTGTTTCCAGTGTGTGTTCTGTGTTTGCAGAACTGTCTAATTAGGAGTCCTCTGTATCTCCTGTACGTTTACATAATACAAGTGTAGGATTAGCAGTCTCCCTTTAAACCAGTTCTCAGGTTAAAATAAAATCCTAGTGAACGTGTTCATGCTGGAGTGAAGGCATGGGTGTCAAAGTGTTTTTAACTCAACAGCTTGATGGTTTAAAGCTCTGTATAATTAAAACAACTGTATAACTGCCACAGTGTGCCAGATGGATTTTAAATGCGGAACACTTAAGAATTTGTCAAGTTGGCTGCATTTAAGGTCTTGAAGACTTGAAATGGCATTGTAACACTTTCATAGTCTTGAATTGAATGCTGTCACAATTGATCTCAACAGGGGCAAAAGGACCAAGAAGAGCAGTGACATTAAAATACAGATGAGTTTTCAAGGGTGGGGTGCAGGATCGTGCGGTTTGCTGGGGTTAAAGCACAATATCCAAAGATTAAATAGTCACAAAGATAAGTAACAATTCATATCACGACCCAGTCTAATCTAGCATTTTTAAACTCTGAATTTCAACTGTAAGATTTGTATCTCCAGTAGCAAATGTGTTTTATAATAATGCAACATATAATAGAAACACTGTCTCCTAAGTTGCCAGTTGTATACTGAGATCTACTGAAAACAGCACACGTTTGCTCTGTATTTCAGTGCTTCGCAATCAGCCAGTCCTGATCTCTTACCCCTCAGGGTGAGGGACTATTGCACTTTTCCCTTAGGAGGTACCAGTAACAAAAGCTGAGCTGAATGATCACAACAGCCATTTTTACAAGACTCAGAGAAGAACAGAGTAAGATATGGGCAGCTTTTTGTTAATATCCAATATCCAGACATGAGCAAACAAAAATCCTAGCCAGAACTTTCTGTTACAGAACTACTTCCCTTCTTGGAAGTATTGGGTTTGGCCTAGCCAATCCTACCCTTCCCATTTAATGAATAAGCTCCATCCCTATCTTTCCCTAGCCCGGTAAGCTGTTGTAAAACTATGCATAAGAGACACTTTAGATGTTGTACCCTACACACTTCCACTAAAGCAGAAATACAAAAGCCACAATAATCTCAGTAGCCAACAGGTGCTCCTCTTTAAGGACTGTAAGGTGGTGGCTTTTCAAAAGGTGGGTAGTAGGGTGGAGAATAACGGGGTGGTGCGCTGGAGGACCACATGTAGCTGGGCGAAGGAGAGGCGGACTGGGGCTCCTGCTCATCAGAGGGAGGGGAGGATGGAAAGACACTGGAATGCTGTGTAATGAAAAAAAAACCAGCTTAGGCAGTGAGCTTGCAATCCCTTCAACAGACATTACTATTTAAAATGAATATAGGCCAAATCTGTTTCTGTTTAGAAAAATAGCTCTTAAATCTTGGGTGTCAGTAGGGGACATGATAGGTCTGCATCAAATCACTCAGGTTGCAAACTTCATGCAGAAAGTTTTGGGGATCCTCCTCTTCCCCCTTGACCTTTACATCTAGACAGTTATTCAATCCTGTTGCTTCAGCTGTGTGGCCACTTGAAGACATCACTCCATTTTCTGCATCTGTCACTCAAACCATCGATACCTCTGTCCTAACTTATGCTCAAAGCATTACAACCAGTGTTTCAAAAAGTCTTGGACTTAAGGATGTTTAATGAGGTTTAGTAACTGACCCCTAGGAAAAAAACTTTTCTGTGGGAATATATATACCATTGGCAAGTTCAGGCCTCGGGGGCCCATATCATAGACTAAAACTGAGGTTACTCAAATCAATTGGCTTGTTTGGCTCTCAAGCCATGAAGTCCTGTTCCATATTAACTACCATCCCTTTCATTACCCACAAACTCACCATAGATCAGAAAACAATGATTAACAAGGGCACAGGGGTGAAAAAAACCAACTCTAAGAATGAGGAGCTGTGTGTCAGTTTGCGGAGATATTGAGGGTTCAATTTCCTTTTTTATTATCTAACATTGGGAAGGGAACAAATGTGGATTTTTAAAATTAACCTAGTGAGATATGAAAAGTATAATATTAAGCAAGGTGTCCCAAACTCAGACAAAACCTTCACATTCTCTCAGATGTGGATACTGCCCTGTAAAGAATATGGGGGTGAGAGGTAAAGTGTAGATAAATCCTGAAAAATAGGAGACCAAGAGAAGATTAAAGATGGGTGACAAAGAAAGAATAGTGTTGGTGTAGGAGGTTCTTTTGTATTTGTGTTGCTTTCATTGGTGAATAAAGAAAACTGCCTTGGCCTTTCAATTGGGCAGAAATCAGGTAGGCAGAGTAGACAGAATGGAATGCTGGGAAGAAGGCAGTGTGGCAGCCGCCATGGTTCTCCTGCCCGAGACTGACGCTGGTTAGAAGCTTTCCTGGTAAGCCACAACCTCGTGGTGAACACAGATTGATAGAAATGGGTTAGATCAAGAGTGAGAGTTGGCCAAGAAGAGGCTAGATATAATGGGCCAGGCAGTAATTTAGTTAATACAATTTCCGTGTGGTTATTTCGGGGTTTAAGCCAGCCACGCGGCCCGGAGCCAGGCGGCCAGGACCAAAAGCAGGCCTGCTCCTCCTCAATACTACAGAATGTGAAGACAGACATGTAGAACATGAAAAAGGAGAGATGGGGAAGATAGAGGGGTCATCAGAGATAGCAGGGTTGAGGACCTGAGCGGGGAGAATTGCTAAAACATTGTGTTTGAAAATGCCATAGTATCTAATGCCTTTTATGCTGATTTACTGTTTCTTAAATTTCCAAGTAAAAATGTGAGGCAGGTTAGATAAGGGCATTTTGCCTGTCTCTCTTCCTATGTCTCTCCATGTAATTTGCTGTTAAGGGAAATGACTTCTTAAGGGAGGAGGGCATGGCACAGCTAGCTGTTAACAGGTCCAGTGTGGCGTCCTGTTTCCATGGGCTCAGTCTGAAGTCTGTCTGTCACTGAGCAAGAGATCTTGGCACAGTTAGTGAATATGTTTGTGCCCATTGTTTTCTCTTCAATTGAGGTTTGATATGTGATGAGATGAGTGAGCATTAGCTAAGCAAGAAAACAGTCCTCATCACATAGTAAAAATTCAAGTATTTAAAAATATATTAAAATAACCGGTGAATTGCCATAAGAAGGATCACTTGCCTCTGTTCCCTGGCCAATGGCCACCCATAAGTAATAATTTTCCTGCTCAGGGACAGTTAGTCTGTTTTTTCTTCACTGTTCTATACCCCAGAGCTCAGAACAGTGATTAGAAAATAGTAAATGCTCAATAAATCTTGAATGACTGATTGTTCCTTCAAGAGAATATATTAGGTAACCTTGGCCATGCCTTCTAAAACTAAAATCCATCTTCAGAGACTACAGTGATACTAGAGCAAGGCTAAGATGAGATCTCACATATGGAGGGAACCACAAGGACAGTAAGGGTCTCAGAACAAAGCTAGTCAGCATCCGGGATAGGGCTGTAGGCATTCTGGTGTATCTGGACTCCATGAAGATCTGGTAATTTTTTTAGAGCCACTTACACTAAATTTTCTCAAGCGCTCAAGTGCTGTTTCACATGGAGATGGGATGAGGGGGTCGTCACATCTTTACTTGGTCTAGCCAGAGTTTGAGTTGATCGCATCATTTTTCCATGTTTGTAGCAATCTCAGGCCTGCCCTGGCATGCGGCTTCTAGAGCGTGAGACCAGTTAGTTGCTGGAGTCTAATCCCCATGCCAGACCCCTATACTCCTGGGAAGGCAATGTCTAGATGTCTAGGCACTGTATGAGACACTGAAATACCTGCATTGCATCATGTTGGGTGAGGAGGGAGGCACAATCCTCTTCCTTCTCCACTTATTTTTGAGCTTAAGAATGACTGGATTACAGAACTGAGAGAACCTACAACTTGAGAGAGTGGACCCAAGAAAAACAGTATGTCCTCCTAACTCTAAACTGCCCCCTCCCTCCAAGAAGATATCCTTTACTAAAACAGTCCGGTTGTGTATTGTTTAATAACTGGGTTAAGTTCTGGAAACAAATGTATTGCTCGATGATTGAGCAAACTTCTTCACTTAAGTAAGGTAACTATGGTATCGCTCCTGTCACTATCTGCCCTCACCATGGCCAACTGCTCCCTCTAATGGGAGATAAAAATAACCCCTTCCTAGGCTGGGCGTGCTGACACAGGCCCTTAATCTCTGGAGGTAGAGGCACAGGCAGGTGGATCTCTGTGAGTCAAAGGTCAGCTTGGTCTATATAAAGAGTCCCACACCGTGGGTCAAGACTCCATAGTGAGATCATATCTCAAAAAAGAAACCCCAACAACCAAATAAATAACCCCTTTCTTCTATGTTGTCACACTGACAAGAAAAGTAACTAATAGATCCTCTTCTCCTCTCTTGATGCTTTCTTCTACTAAGAATGTTTCTCTTAACAAGAGAGGAAAAGAAAACCCGCAGGGCCAAGGATCTCTGTGCCTGGGCATGTATGTGGCACTCTGCCCTTCTAAAGGCCACTGTGGGGATGGCAAGCGGCAGCAGGGCGGTTTTAGGTGTTCGCAGCCACAGAAGGGAAGGACAAGTCCCTGCAGTAGAACTCAAGTCAGCCACGTCCTGAGAGCCATTCCAAGGCTGCTGTGGGCAGCAGCTACCGTGGGTGGCACTTGGGCACTTTGATAATGGAGCAGGTACAACAGCCGCCTCTGGATTTTCATTTCTCAGTTTCGTCTTTGGTAAATATTAGGGGGTGGGTAGCAGAGAAGAGGTGATTCTCATTTCCCTCTGAGGTCAGAATTGGAAATCCAAAGGATAAATTTGAAGGTTCCTGGCAGAGCTAGGGAGCTAACTGGCTGCAGTCCCTTGGGGGTTGGAGAGGGAAAAGGCCCACAGTACCAGTGCATAGTTTGCTAGCAACAGGCAAGCACCTGGAGAAATACTGGGCTTTGTTGCAGCTAGAGAGCTGGCTTGATGTGTTTTGGTTCCTGCTTGAGAGTTGAACTTTACTAATGCTTTGAATCTCTGCACACCACAAAGCACAAGAAGCATCTAAGTAGCCAGCCCACTGCTGGCCTAGTCAGCTCTGGCTTCCTGAGCTGCCTCCAAGGCCTGGGTGGCCATTTAATGTACTTAAGAACGTAGATAATGTGCTCTAATGGTGCTAAGGAGGGCGCCACCCTTCATGAACACAGATGTCTCTCTGTTCCCCACCCCCTCACCTGCCCCCATGCTATCCATATTCTTTAATATCTGTGCACATTCTGAGAATGTGTGCACATCTCTCTTCAGGAGGGCCATGAACCTTTTACTCCAAAAGGTGTCCTGGCACTGCCTAGCGACAATGACTAGTTAGAGAAGTTGTGTCCCAAAGGGGGGAAAGGAAAGGATTTATTGATTTTTTTAAAAAAGCATCCCCCCCCGCATTCTTCCCTAGAAATAAAAGGCTAAGCAAATGGAAGAAGAGCAGACAAAAGGACGGAGAAGAATGAGGAAGAAAGAGAAAAAGGAGAATATAGAAAAAAGTTGAGAAGGGGGGATAAAGACAAAACAGAAATGGCTTCCTGAGCTTCAAGGTAACCTGTACCTTTAAGTCCTCCTACCCCCACAGGATTGAAGCGATCCTTTTATGAAATGGGCGCAATGTATACTGAGTCACTTTAATGTACTCTCAGGTGCCAAATAAAGAACATAAGCACCACTGCTTGCATCTCTCATAGGCTCAGACTTTTGAGCTTAAACTTGGCCGTTCACCAAATGGACAGAAAAGGGACAAGTCCGTGAGTAAAGTAGAGGAACTAACCCAGCAGTCCAGATTGGGAAATACGGCTGGAAACCTTCAAGGTTTTAGATAAAACTACAGTGGGTTCAATTTCTGAGCAGAAGCAGGAACTGATAATGCCCTATAGAGTTTAGGCTTAGCTGAAACTGAAGGGGTCATAGGGTAAATGATTTCAAAGGGCAAGAGAAGTAGGGCTGGGGAGATGAGAAAGGAGGCTAAAGCCTTCTCAGCACATAGGCTTCCTGTTTTGAAGTACAGGAAGTTCACTAGAAGTAAGAACACATTGGAATGCAAGACTGAAGTAGTCTGTTGCCCCACACTGAGGTCTCACAACTTCCCAAGAAAAATTCTTGTCCATTTCTCACCACAAGAAACGTTTCCCAGACTTCCTAACTGGATCACTACCCAATGAAGACAGAATTTTGAGGGACTAAAACAACCCCCGTGAGGGGCGGGTGAGATGGCTTATCCAGCAAAGGCACTTGCCGTCAAGCTTGATGACCTGAATTTGACATGGCACCCACACGGTGGAAGGAGAAAGCCAGCTCATGCAAGTTGCCATCTTTGCTTCACAAGTACATCCTGGCATACATGAATTCATGCGCGTGCACACACACACAATTAATTAACTAATTAAAACCATGAACCTTTCTCCTCATTCTTCTATTAACCTCACTAAAAAGAGAATAGAAATGATCAAATCAGAGTCACAGAGATAGTCCTATTTAGAAATGAACTAAATGGGGCCTGGAGAGATGACTCAACAGTTAAGAGCATTGGCTGCCCTTCCAGATGACCCAAGTTCAACTCCCAGCACCCACATGGCAGCTCACAACTTTCTATAGCTCGAGTTCCAGGGGACCTGACACCCTCACACAGACATACATGCAGGCAAAAACCACCAATGCACTAAAAATAAATAAATTAGAAAGAAAAAGGAATAAACAGAATGGAGAAGTCTTTCAGACAAAAGTCTTAAAACATCTGACTATAATTGAGGTCATTTTCAACCTGAGAAGAGCAAGAGGAAGCTGTGGCCTCTTTTTTGGACAGGCTCACTCACAGAATTGGTGTGCACTTCTGACTATTTTTTATTTAACCAGGATCACATGCAGATGTTCCCCAGCCTTTTGCATGTTTTAGGTCAAGACTGGTATTTCTTTCTTTGAAATTGTAAGTGTGTGTACCGTTGGGAATGAACAAGTGTTCAATGTATATACCAAGTTCTAGAGAGAAAGAAGTTAAACATATTCCAAGACCTACACCATAACACTCTAAAGTCTTTTGAGTCATGAAGTAGGATTTGAACAGAAATTGATGGATGAATATATGCTTGAGTATCTTAAGGAATTTTTCTATTAAGAGTTTGTGGTAACTGTTACATGGGATATTACTATTCCTAGTTAGAAGGTTCATCACAAGGTCTAACTTCCTAAAATCAATACAATTTACTTTCATATGAAAATAAAAATGGCTCATCATGGAGGCTCACATCTATATTCCCTGCATTTAAGAGGTTGAATCATAACTTATGATTCTTGTTATATATGGTTTAGAAGTGTCCCCCAAAATTCCAGGTGTTGAAGAATCCCCAGCACTCTGAGGAGGTGATGCAACATTTACAAGCCTACATGATCTGGCCAGTCAGTCACAGGCAGTAGCCTCCAAAGCTGTGCTCGAAAATAACCATCTCCTGTTTCCAAACTGACTGCAACCTTGTGGGTTTTGCCATAGTGAAGAAAAACTGCCACCATAATCACTGTTAATATGTAAAGACCCACTTGGCATGGCTTTCCAAAGTGCCTCGTCACTGCACACAGTGAACCTTGTGCCATTTTTATGCTCCCATGGCTCTGCAGTTAGTCCCATCTCAGAAGAAAAGGTTGAAAATGTAAATTCGGTAACACTATTTCTGACCTATGCAATAAGGCAAAATATGGGAGAAAATTGTTGTAAAAATATTTTGTCTATTTAGTTCTAGTTAGCATGTTTGAAAAGACAAAAGGACTTCCTCATTGGAGGTCTGGTTCATACCTCTGTGTGGCCCAGAACATGCTTAGGTCAAGTATCAGGGCTATGCCTCTCACCACGGCAAAAGCCGCTCCTGAACAGGGGTCCATTTCCCAGCCAAATTATCTCCTTAGTGTATTTGAACACAATCTGAGCAACCTGACTCCTATCCCTCCTCTGTTTTCCTCTCATTCTGTTTCTTCCCTCATGCTACTCCCACTTTCTTGCGCCTTCCATCATTGCCTCCCTGGAGGTCCTTAATCTAATCACTGCTTCCTACAAGCAGATAAATTCCATTGGGGAAGAGCACCTGGGCTAATTCCTATCAATTCCAAAGGCAACGGAAAGATTCTATAAATAAGTCAGGGGAAATAACAAGGGCTGGGTTACAGTAAAGGGGGCCAAGTGGGTTTTTTTTTTTCTCTCCAAACATACCTGAAAGTCATAAGCAGAATACGGTGGCAGATGAGGAGGGCTATGGTAGTAGGTATTGTACGATGTCACTTGGGGACGAGCATAGTAAGAAACAGTCGGATGGGCATTTTCAACAGAGCAGTTCAGTGCTGGAAGGGTAGGGTTCTGCAGAGAAACAAATTAGAAACAATATATTACATACCATCATCATTAGGTGAATGGTTAAATAAGCCATAGCACGGACATTATAGCATATCACCCAGCTAGCGATAAACAAATATTTATATTTAGTGATATAAATAAATATTACTGATATTTGTTTATAATAGTGATATTATAAAAATAGTGATATTTAGTGATAAATATTTATACTTATATTTAGATAAGCAAAGACCTATGTATAATGGCAGAGAAAGCTGTCCAGAATACATGGTTATTTATTTTATATGTGTGAATGTTTTGCCTATATGTATGCCTATGCATCCACATGTGTGCCCGGTACCCAACGTGGCTGGAAGAGGATGTTGGATTCCCTGGAACTGGAGTTACAGATGATTGTGAGCCACCATGTGGGTGCTGGGAATTCCAGGTCCTCTGGAAGTGCAGGTAGTCCTCTTGAGCACTGTGCCATCATTCCAGCCTCTCTTGTTCTTTTTCTAACTACTATGGAGCTAATGATAGAGCTCAGTGGTCGAGCATTTGCCTAGCATGTCATGTGCAAGGCCTTGGATTCAGTGCCCAGTTCTGTGGAAAGAAAGGCTACTGTGATAAATTATTGTAGTGTGCTCTAGTTTATGTTTCAAAACCTCGGTTACATATTTATGTGCGTACATGCAAAGAAATTAACCTGGAAAGATTCATAGCAAACTGTTATTTAAAGTTACCTCTGCAGAAGGAAGTAATTTTAGGAGGAAAATGGAAACGCTTAACTTTCTATTATATATGCCAATATTTTTGCAATTAATACATGTTGGGTCATTTTCCTTAAGCTTTAAATTTGTTTTAGATTTATGTGTTTTATTTTATGTGTCTGAGTGTTTTTGCCTGAATGTATGTATTGCACCACATGCATGCCTGGTACCTAAAGAGATCAGAAGAGGGTGTCAGATTTCCTAAAACTAGAGTTACAGGTGGTTGTGAGCTACCATGTGGGTGCTGGGAACCCAACCTTGGGCCTCTGCAAGAGCAACAAGTACTCTTAGCCACTGAGCAATCTCTCCGAGCGCTCCACCTTTTAAAAAAGATTTATATTTCTTTATGTGTGTATGTAAGTGCATGCATGCACTGGCATGTGTTTGTGTGTGAACATGTGAGGGCACTGTCTGTGGCAATCAGAAGATTGCATTAGCTCCCCTGAAGCTGGAGTTACTGATGGTTGTGAACCACCATGTAGGCAGTAAAACAGACCTTGGGTCTTCCGCAAGAGCAAGTGCCCTCAGCCTCTGAGCCAGTAGTGGGCTCCCCATACTTCACAACTTTTTGCTGGAAAATCCAAATCTACGGAAATGTTGAAATCATTTGGGTAACACTTCCATTATTTTTGCAAATAAGTCAGTGTATGAATGATTTCTATCTTCGCTATAACCTACTGACAGGTGTAGCCCTTTCAGAGTTAAAGCCACTTTCATCCAAGGTAGAGACTGGCTCATTAGTTCCCGAGTAGAACCATGCTTTGTACCACATGGATCAAAGTGCAGGGGGCAAACGTTTGTCTTTTCCCATGTCATAGAGCCCTCTTCCATTTGTGTGGACAGTCAAGAGCTGTCTGAAAGATGGACTTCTTCCATCCAGGATGTATCTACACTACATTAACACCAAGCAGGAGCTTTGTCTGAAGCAGTGAGAACATGTGGGTAGGTTTTGGCAGTGGCACCGGCAAGCATGTCAAGGTATTGCCAGGGAAACTCCTTTCCAGAAAGTTTCAGCACAGTTCTGTTGCTCGATTGCTTAGGAGTGTTGCTCTGTTACTTAGGTGCTCCGTGGGCCTAGAGGTGTGCAGAGCTACAAGCCTCAGTTATTACAGGTGCCCCTCACAGGTGCCTCTTCTGTGGGAGAGGCCTGAGATCTTGGCTTACTTTACAGAGGAAGATCTCGGAGAAGTGCCCTTCTTTTGCCACCAAAATTCAAAGAAGACATTTCACCCCTGAGGAAGTATCAGAAAGTATGTTTCTTGGGTCTCCTGTCTACTAGAAAACTACCCTGGCAGCTGTTACAAAAGAAAACCTTCTATCCAAATAAACCAAGCCTAAGCATAGGCGCGCAAGCCAACAACGTAACTATATCTGTAAAACGCTTTCCTGTGTGCAGTAGGCCAGGGGTTCAGGATTGTGTCTGAAAGAAAGTGAGCTATTACAGAGAAAGAAGCACAGAAGAACATAAAAGGAAGATTGAGTGCGTGCCAGAAAGATGCTGAAGAGTCCAGGATAGAGGGGATGGAGAAATGGGAAATGGGTAGGGATGAAGCAACAGAGATGGCAAAATGAATGATCTAGCTATATTTCAAACGGATAATAGGATTTTAAAACATGCTTGTCAGTATTCATGTGCACACATAGGAGTGTCTCTCTGTGTGTGTGTGTGTGTGTGTGTGTGTGTTTACATTTGTGTGTGCGAGTGTGTTATTTCAATTGAACAATTCTGGAGATCAAATTGTGATTCTACTCCCCATTACTGCTCAGTAACTTTCTGAGCACATCAAAGCAAAGGTTACTAGGAGGCACAGGAAAAGATGAAAGCAATCTTCCCTGATAAAACTGAGTCTACTGAGACAGTGGTCATAGACTTTGGAAAGAATGCTATTTTTATTCTTCTCCAACTTATTCTAAATCAGAGACACCACTCAGGAACAAAATGTACAAATGTGTTCACTTTTTAGAGATTCATCTCAAATCCTCATATCTTTGATCAACGAACATCGCATCGGACATTTCCTTCGGATCAGTCTCAAGCGTTTATGGCTAGGGTGTGAAGGCACCCTCCTTTCATTTCAGCTCTGCAACAACGCTGCAAAGTAGTGGATCCTAACCCGTTGTGTTTAAGTGCTGCCAGCTCACAGCATTTGGCTCCTATCCTTCATCAGCCAGCACCCCTGAGCCTCCCTACAGACTCCAGGGCACTGTAATAAGGGAGCAGACATGCCAGTCCCCAACTACATTGGGACCTAGGCCAAGAATTTTGTTTTGGCTCACACGTTTGTATTCTAGGACTTTCTTCATCATGTTCTCATTTTGATGACATCATCTCCTTGGTGGCCTCAAGTTCTACCCCCACTAGAATTCTTTTATTCCATGAAGCAACTATCTTTTGGCACGATCTTTGCTGTCATGTTTTCATTTCCCCCGTGGGTCTTTGACAGAGCTTCCAGGCTTTTGGTTTAATAACATCCAGTATTTCTCCTGCTCTCCACCCTTACTGCTAAGGAAGCTCCCAAGCAGATGGCAGGTAGTGTTTGTTACAAAACTTAAAGAAGCAGAAAGGTCTGGACAAATGTCAGTTGGAGACAGAAGGGATGGAGTAGAAGGAGCAAGAGTCTATCTGGGCTCCAGTCCACAATCTGCTACTTAATTCTGGACAAACCACTTGAGCCCACTTGATCTATTTTTCTTGTCTGTTAACTGGTTATAGTACTTAATATCTGCTCGAGGTAAGTATTGAAGGTATCTAACAAAGATCAGACAAAAGTAAATGCACAAAGGCATTTGGAAAGAGCACCCGGTCACTATCAGAACCGTCAACAGACTCCCTTCTCTTCTGCACATAAAGAACAACTGAAGTTCAGAGTTCAGAGAAAGATCTATGTATGTGAGGTTAGCTTATTTTTGACAAGAAAACTAAGAGTGAAATGGGGAGATAGCAGTCTCTTAAACATAGGTGCTACAGTAAATCATACATCTGATAGGGTTTAGCATCTCTAATAGGAGAAGAATGCTTATAAGTCACCAGCAAAAAGAAGAAAAACTTAACTGAAAAAAGGAAAAAAAAAACAGGCAAAGCCAGGCATGGTGACACAAGCTTATAATCCCAGTGCTCAGGAGGCTGAGGCAGGAGGATTGTGCATTTGAGGTGGGGGTGGTGGTAAAAAAAAAAAACTAAGATGGATGATTTTTTTCTAAAGAAGGAATATAAATTGTCAGGCCTGACATTATTGGCTATTATAGAAAGGCAAGTCAAAACTACAGTGGTGTACCTACTGGAATCTTTTGTCAGCGGGGATGTAGAGAAGTTTGAATCCAAGTGACTGGAGAGATAGCTCAGAGGGTTAAGAGAAGTTTGAATCCTTGTATACTATTGGCAGGAATATGAACTATCTGATAGGAAAATAGGTTGGCTCTTTCTCTGGAAGCTAAACATAAAAGCACCATACAATCCAAAACTCCCACTTTAAGTTTATATGAAAAAAAACTTGAAATTTGTATGAATATTTTTAACAGCATTTCCCCATGGCCAAAAGGTAGGCACAAATGTCCATCAATAAATTTAAAAAGGTAAATAAAATGTGGCATGTCCATAAGATGAAATATTATTCAGCCATTGAAAGAAATGAAGCACTGGCATATGCCAAAAGGCAGTTGTGTCTTAAGATAATGGTCCATGGAAGGAGTCGCACAGGACTTTGTGTATTATATTAATCCATTTGTAGGCAATACCCAGAAGAGACGTGTCCATAATGACAGCAGATTAGTGGTTTGGTGGTTCGGGACAAGAGGAATAAGGAGTAGCTGACTAATGGCTACAGGCTTCATGTAAAGAAAGGGCCATGGACTAAGCAGAGGTGATAACCATGTGCAATTTTGAGTGTACTGAATCACCGAACTGTACACTTCAAAGAGGTGGATGTTGCCATTGAGATGTCCTCCTGGAGTTTTTAAGGTGAGGGAAATCTTTGGTATGAAGAGAAGGTCAAAACCTTGGAAGGGCTTAATTTCCTAGAGTACCACCTTCTAAATCCTTCCTTCTTCCCAATTTGCAGAACTTTCTTGAAGAAAGTTATCGTTCTTAGGCACACTTTGACTGCACATCCCAATTCCTTCTGCCACCATAGAAAATTATTAAATCCTTTACTTGGAGAGGTTGATTAATACAAGGTTTTAACACCTCCGTGGCATATTAGCCAGCCTATTTAAAATGTTACTACTATCTGGGGCTGGAGAGATGGCTCAGTGGTAAAGAACATGTATTGTCTTGTAGAGGGCCCGAGTTCAATTCTCTGCACCCACATCAGGCAGTTTACAGTTGCTTGTAACTCCAGCCCCAGGGGATGCCCCTAACCTCAGGCCCATGCACATATACAGACATGTGCATATGTACACATAAACAATAATAAAAATAGAAGAATATAAATAAAATGTTACTGTCTTAATTTTGAAAACAGACAAAACCAAAGGGGCAATGCCTACCCGAAAATGTGGAAGAAAAGCAAACAAACGAATTGTTAGCACTGTGATTTTATGGGGTAAAATTAGAGGGAGGGACACCTTGTAGGTAAAGCGGCATTCATTCTATCAATGCAGCATTTCCTACCGCTCTACTGGGTGGGACAGCTTTTCCCGTTCAGACAGTCCCCACCACTAGGAGACTCTTCTGGGGAAAGTATCCGAGAACAATGGCAATTCTTTTTCCCCAAAGAAACCTCAACCCAGAAACAGCTATATCTTCTAAACGTTTCCTTGGGCTCCAGGTGACAGGAAATCCTTCTCTTTCCTAGGATGACAGCTGGGTCAAATGCTTGCCTTACTCCTTAGTGCTTGGATTTCCTGATGTGAGAGCAGAGGGGATGAGAAATGTGTGCACGGGAGATGGAGAGAAGAGGGAGCGATAGACTGTGGACGGACAAGGAAGGATTTCCCATGACAGATCCTCCAGCGGTATACCCACTCTTCCTAATCAGGTCAGTTCTACTGGAGATGTTGTGATCAAAACTCCATTGTCACTCATACCCTAGTTGCTTTCCACTTTCCCATCACCACCTTCTCGACTGTCTGTCTGGGGTCAGATTAGAGACTGCTATTGAGGATCCTGTTTCAAGGGGCCCTCAAAGAAGACATAAACAACCAAGGGTCTAGAATCCTTGGGTCCAAAGAAAGTCCCTTTTAGGCACAAAAGAACTCTGAAAGGGATGTGTAAGGCAGTGGTCCTGAATCCTGCCTACAGATCAGAATCACCATTCATAGATGGATTTCCATTTATACCGGCCAAATCAGAATATCTAGGGGAAGAGCCCAAGCATGTGGATTTATTTTATTGTTTTGCTTTGTTTTTTTTTAATACTCCAAGTGATTCTAATATGAAGCCAGGTTAATAACCATGGCTCAAAACTAACAGCTCATAATGGGAGATTAAAGTTTACCAGCATAGCAAATAAATTATTAGAAATGTTTTGAGAAGAAAAGAATAGGGCATCTACTGTTATTGAGGGAGCATGCATTACTGAGGATTCTTAGTGCTGGTGTGCATTTGCAGTCATGCACACAAGCATGGAAAACATTTCAAAGAGAGCAACAGGAATGTGGGTAGGCTGGGGTTGAAGGCAAGACCTAACAAGCAGCTTAGCCTAGGGCTGAATCTTCAGCTATAAGAAGTGTGTGGGGGGGGAGCCTATATACTTTTACTGAAGAAACTCCACTGTGGAATTCCTATAGGAGATTAACATTAATCTTACCTACAACTAAACATAAATTCTTTTTCCCTCATTGTCTCCCATAGATCATTAAGGAGAAAACTAACTAGGAAAGTTTCTAATGAAAGTGTGGCGGAAGGTATAATAAATTGCTCGCAGGAGCAGAGTGAATGGGAAGTCTGAAAAGCCCCTCCCACTCATTTTTCTCTCAGAAAATGGCTCAAAATAACAGGGAGTTCATGTTAACAAGAAATATAAACAGATTGATGGCACTTCTTGCTCCAACTTGAGATATTTGAAGGTAGCTGCATATGCTACATTCTGATTCCTCCCTTGAAATAATGTATCTCCATGGTCCCAAACATCCTAGCATCGTTTTCCATCTCCCAACAGATGGCCCTACAAAATGGAAAGTCGCTTTCTCTCTTACCATATCCTTAAATCCTCCAAGGACTGCAGCAGTGATGATACCCAGGAACAGGCCAACGATGTTGAGGATGGTGGCAGACCAGAGTAAGTGGTACAGGTGGATGATGTCCTGGCAGCTGCTGACATCAATGTATTCATAGTACCCGCCAGTGATTTCCACCCTGCTGCGTGGGGAGAAGCACACCGCAGTCAGTCTAGGAGCAGAAAATCTTCCTCCCTTGCCAGCACCACCAAGATCTGACTACTGTGTAGCTCGGGGGGCAGGGGGACATGCCTAGGAAGGTGGGGAGGTTTTGTAAAGCGTATCATTGCAGTTCACTTGAAGTGTGTAACACAGCAATTAATATAATTGTGATTGATGTTTGCCTTAAAAAAATGTTGCCTGCTAGAGAGACGTTTGTAACCATCATTAACACTGATCCTAAAGGACATTAATTGACACATATTATCTATCAGGCACAGTGCTTAGCATTTCACATATGTCAGTTCAGCAAATCGGGGCTGTCCAATATTGCAGCTACTAGCCATATGTGGCTGTTTATTAAGTCAAATTTAAAGTCCAAGCATTTAGTCTTCTCATGTTTCAAGTGCTTCATATCCATATGTACATAGTGGTTACTGAACTGAACAGCGCACATTATAAAGCATTTCTATTATCACAGCATTGCCTGCCGGCACTGCAAACCCTTACAATTTTCCACAAGGTAGAGTAGCGATTCTCAACCTTTGGACCAAGATCCCTTTAGAGGTCAAATGACCCTTTCACGGGGGTCACCTAAAACCATCAGAAAGCACAGATGTTTACATTATGATTCATAACAGTAGCAAAATTACAGTTATGAAAGAGCACCAAAAATGATTTTATGGTTAGGGGCCCGCAACACATGAGGAACTGGATTGAAGGGTTGGTGGCAGGATCAGGAAGGCTGGGAATCACTGAGGTAGATGCCCTTATGCTTCCACTTTTCAAAGGAGGGAAGTGAAGCCCAGGAAGGGTAAGGAACTTGGTCAAGTAGTAAAGTGGTACTGAACTCTGATTGAGCCTTCAAAGACTTCAGTGTCTCCCCTTTCAAAACCAACCGCCCAAAAGTCTGATGTGCTAATACACTACTAAAACTGAGATGTAACACAAAACTTAGACTATCCATCTCCTTGAAGAGGTCTTCCCCGGCTACTTTGTCTAAGGATGCCCACACTCAGCCTAGTTACTCCGAGTCACATTACTTGGTACAGACTGATTCGTACTCTCCATCCACAAATACATATATGGAAGATGTAAACCCCCACAGGTTCTGCAACTACAAATTCAACCAGCCATGAGTTAAAAATTGAAAACATGGGTCAGTAATGAACATATACAGACCATTTGCTGTCATTATTCCATAAATAATATAGTATAATACCTCTTATCCTGACATTTACATTGGATTAGGAATTACAAGTAATCTAAAGGTGATTTAAACTATATAAAAAGTTGTGTGTAGGTTGTGTAGGTTATAGTATTCATGTTATATAAAGAACTTCCACATCTACAGATCTTATCAGTAGGGGAGAGGAAGCTAGAAGCAGTCACTTCCCTCATGCCAAGGGATTAGTGGCAAGACAAACTCACCGGTTTACTAAGCTAAACTTGGGTGGAATAATTTATTTCGTCTATCTCTGCTTTTTCTGGGGTGAACAGATATTTGTTCAAATTTCAGGGGGAAAAATCCATAAAACTGCCATGCATGATACACATCCTGTGCCGTATAAATACCCAATAAAGGAATTAAATGGAAATTCCTGTCCTTCTGGATATTGCAAAGCAGTTAGCATGAAGCATGGTGCTTAAAATTAAACATACGATGAAATGCCCTGGCATCTGAAGGGTATTATATGAGACTTCCATGTTATTGCAATGCCAAGAATGAAAAACAATCAAAACAAAATCAAGGATTAATCTCCACAATTCATGCAAAAATGCCTTTTTAAGTTTGCAAATAAATTTAACTTAGGATCCTTCAAAAAAATTCTCTGAGGAATTGAAATCAGTGTGCTTACAGGGTAGACTACATCAGAATCATCGATGAGTGTATTTACATGTGTCTGCCTGTGTGTATCAATTATATTCTTTGTGTGTGGTTATGAATGTGTGTGCAAGCTTACAGAATGCACCAGAGGGCATTGGATCCCCCCCCCCAAACTGGAGCTATAGGCAGAAGACAGACCTTGGTTTCTGAAGCATCCATATGAGGCAGCTCACAACTGTCTGTAACTCCAGTTAACCACTGAGCTGTGTCTCTAGCCCCTCATAGTAGAATTTTAAGAGTATTTGAATTTATCTGAATTTGAATTGAATGTCAGTATTTTTAAGAACTTATCTGAAGAGCCCATTCATAAGCAATACCTTGAGTGTCTCCTGTGAGTTGGCACTGGTGGTGTGGAAGGAGAGTATGCATATTACTTATTACCCCCCAAAGATGCAAAAGTACAGGTTCAATCCTTTTGAAAAGGGCAGGTATGTGTCTAACTGAGTGCAGGATCGTAGGGACATGTCAGTGGCTTCAGAGTTATCTTCTGACATCCTCCCCATTATCCTTGCCTGTCTCCTAGGCTACTTAGTATAAGTGAGCAGTACACACAGGAAGGCAGCGCACCCTAGCACACTCTGGAGTCAGGCTTCATTAGCATCCCGACTGAAGTTTATTTGCTGCCTGATGAAAACATTTTGAACTTCTCTGAGCCTGGGAGATTTAATAAAAATGTGCATGACAGGACCTGGTGGATGGCTTGGTGTATAAAAGGCTTGCCTTGTAAGCTTTATGACCTGAGTTATATCCTCAGAACCCACATTTGAAAAGCCAGATGTGGTGGCATCTTTAATCCCAGTACTCCTATGGCAAGGTGAAAAGTAGAGGCAGAACTGCCTGGAAGCTTGTGAACCAGCTAGCAGAGGCAGGAACAAGAGAGGAGATTCTGCCTTATTAAGATGGAAAGTGAGGACTGACCCCTGAGAGTTGCCCTCTAAACTCCACACGTGTGACACACACACACACACACACACACACACACACACCCAAAAGGCTGTGTATAAAGTAGCACATAACAAGCAGAAAGAATTTTTCCTTCTGAGAGCCCCAGTCTGGAAAGATAATTCGGACCTTTGAACCACATGTTTAAAGACACTGCTTTCAGTGCACACGCCTCAACATGGAGCCGTGCGCTTTAAGAGTATATATTAACTTGCGACTTGATACATAGCATTTGCCTAGCATATACAAGTCCCCTGGTTCCATCTTTGGCACCTCAAAAAAGAAAAAGTAGTCAATTTTCTAGAGTATAATTGGTTTCAATTTGAGTGGGTTCAGCAGCTATTTAATTTTTAAAAACTGAATCATGAAGCAAAAGAAAGTTAATGCTTAATTATAGTATGGGGTTTAGCAAATTAATGCGATTTGCTTCTATTTGAGAGCCCTGATTTCATTTGGTCCACTTTCTGGGAAAAAATTTACCCTAAAATTGTATCTTTTGCCTTCCTATTGTCCTTACCCTTGGGCAGTCCTGCCAGACTCCGTCCATACTTGATTAATCTTGCTGCAATCTGAGTTAAAAATGGAACACATACTCTAGCTAGGCTGAAATTCTTAGGGGGCCCAGACAGGGAATGCTGGGAGCTTTCTCAAAACCTTTACTCAGGTTTTTCCCTTCTAGAAGGTACTGTCTTCAGTTCCGGGCCTGTCTAAATCCCCCTTTGACTCAAAGCTTCAACAGGGCCTTCTCAAGGACTCCAGGGCCCACTCAATAGATTTTCCCGTGAACACCCACAGCCTCAGACAGTCTTTCCTTTGTAGCTTGTCAGTTATTAGTTTTTCATCTAAGCTCATATATACCGAGAGGCTGCTCCATGCTGAATAGTGCACTATAACCAGGCCACCATGTTTGTCTCTGTGAAACTTGTGACCTCTTGAAGCGAGGGCCATCTCTTACATCTTTTCGTCTCTTTTGCTGTCTAGAACAGCTAGAAATATGAAAGACCACAGATGAACACACAGCGCATGAGGCACTGAATGCAAAGCCTGAACCGTGCATCGATCATGAGCATGCTCATCAGATGTGCGCTTGCTTTCCCTTGGACTCCACTCACCGGGTGGGCCTAAAGAAGCAGACAACCTGTGCTCAAAGGACACAAGTGGCAGCCGATTTGGGGGAAAGCAAGAAGGCATCTTTCTGTTTTTAAATAAGAGAAAGAGTGACAATTTATCTTCTTACCTCTGCTCTCTCCATCCCTCCCCTTCTCTATCTCTGTCTGTCTGTCTGTCTCCTTCCCCCCTTTCTCCCCCTCTCTCTCATCCACCCTATTTTTTAAATCCCTTTCTTATAAACTGAGTTTCTAAAGGACACAACAGCGCCGGGCACATAGTGGAAGTGTCATCAAGGTTAGTTAGAGGAAATGGGGAATGGAAGTAAGCTGGCCTCTATCACTGTGTTCCCAGCTGAGGCAGTGCACAAACCACTCCATTTCCTTTAGGTTACACACTGAAAACCAGTAATATTGACGTGACCTCTCCAAAGATGAGTGAATAGGTGGAAGGAAGAGATGCCCTGCAAGGCCACTGCAGAGAAGCCGTGTCCTAGAGAAAGCCACCTTTCTGCAGAAGGCTAAATGGAATAATCTATGTTTGGTATTAAACCTCACCACCCATGACGTCAGTGAAGGTCTGCGGGTTCGAGGGGACAGTAGACACTCTGTTTCTGCAGCACTGTACAAATGACTGCCTGATGTTTTTGTTCCCACTTTTTTTTTTCTTGGCCTCCTTTCCAGGAAATGGACTGGAGGAGCTGGCAATTGATTAAAAATAGGCTTCGTGTGAGGAAAACAAATACGCATTCGGCAAAATTAAAGTCTCCAAGCCTCAGAATGCTGCTTGCTGGCTATATTTAGGCCTTGAATTTAACTCTCATTGGCTCTGGCTGAAAAAAAAAAAAAAACCTGGGTCAAGGAAAAGCTTTCCCTTCTTTTCAAGTCTGTCCCCTATTTAGTCTTAGAGCTGCTTTCTGAACTGAGGAAAGTGCAAGCAAGTCCTGTTTTACTGGTTTGCCCTTGGGATCCTGACTACACAGAACCTGGGAAAGGGCACGGAGAGATGCTTGGGTCTGTCTTCTAGATACAGAGTGATTAAAGCTTGAAGATCTTTAGGAGCGGCATGACCCATGTCACTTGCCTCATCTAATATTTTATTTTCCTGATGAAAAAGGCGGCTGTGCTTTGTTTTGGAGTGGGGATTTGGGGGGGATGTTTTGGGGTTTTTTTGAGACAGGGTTTCTCTGTGTAACAGTTCTGGCTGACCTGGAACTCACTCTGTAGACCAGGCTGGCCTCAAACTCACAGAGATCCACCTGCCTCTGCTTACTGAGTGCTGGGATTAAAGGCTTGCCCCACCACCACCGGGCTTGTCTCTTCATTTTTATCAGTTCTTTCTCTAGTCATGGCTGTGCTGGAGGCAGGGGACACTGATGAAATGGAATCATAGCCCTTACCCTTTGGAAGTCCAGTTTAGTACAATTTCTTAACAAATTGCTTTCTGAAAAACAATGCTGGTGCCGGGCGGCAGTGGCGCACGCCTTTAATCCCAGCACCCGGGAGGCAGAGGCAGCCTGGTCTACAAGAGCTAGTGCCAGAACAGGCTCCAAAGCTACAGAGAAACGCTGTCTCGAAAAACCACACACACACACACACACACACACACACACACACACACAAAATACCCTGGTATGGATTGTTTTATGAAATTTGGCTATTGTGAAATTTAGATTAACAAAAAGATAAGTTGGGTTTGAGTCTCCACTGGAAAAAATAGGGAGAAAATATTCACCCGTGGGCTCTGATAAATGAGATTTAAGTAATCTTTCATATATCTAATCCTTTTCCTGAAACATACCCATTGTAGAGACAAAGCTCTCTCTGTCTCTATCTCTGTCTCTCTCTCCCTCCCCCCCCCATGTGTGTGTAATAGATCACTTCTTATCTCTCTCTATGGGTATGCAGATCTCAGACCTCATTCAGTTCCTGGTGGCTCCCAGCACACCTTTATAGGTGCTGGCTATTATTACAACATGAATAGTTATGCCTCTCCTTCCACTCCAGATGCTCCTTGCACCTCGTTTGTATCTTCAAATTTCTCTTTCTCTACTTCGGGTATTCCAATGAAAAGAGACTAGTCTGGAGCAGGCTCTCCCCATGCTTCTCTCCACTTCCAGGTGTCAGTTTTCAATCCTCAGACCAGAGAAACTGGTCTCTGAATATCGATAGAAAGGGAATGTGTAGGAGTGCACTGCTTCCCTTTGAGGCCTCTCCATCTCGATTCATCTAGGCCTCCTCTGCTGCTCCCTGCCTCCCTCCTTGGGCCTTCTGCTCTCCCACCCTAAGTCTGAAAACTGTCCTGCATAGACAAGCATTTTCTGGAAACACTGTATATGTAGGGCTATCCTCTCAGAATTTGTATCCCACACTCACAGGTCTCTGCCAATTCCACCTTCTAAGTCGCTCTCTAAAAGATACTCCCTGTTGCCAGGTGGTTGTGGCGCACACCTTTAAACCCAGCCCTCGGGAGGCAGAGGCAGGCGAATCTGCCTCAAACAGGTCAGCGTGGTCTACAAATCAAGTACCAGGAGAGCCAGAGCTGTTGCACAGAGCAACCCTGTCCCAAAAATCAAAAACAAACTTCCTGCATTTCATTGCCACTAACCCCACTTAGACTGGGTCTCATTCTCTCCAACATCCCAGCTGTCTAAAGTGTCTACCAGTTAGTTCAAGTTCACTTTCCATTAGCTCCCAATCGCCTACATGGTCAAGGCCAAAGGGTTCTTTAATATGTGACCCTGGCCCCTGCTTTCCCTTCACCGGCCATGACATACTTCTATGCCTCCTAACAACTTGCAAGCAAATCTTCCCCATCGCTACCTGCTTTTAGTTACATCCTAAATTCCTCCTTATCCTTTGTCTCCTATTTGCTTAGGCCACCAAGGTCCTTGTTATAGCCACTGATCCTGACTACACTATTAAATTATGTTCAAATAGCAGTTGTGTATTTATTTGTCTTTCCTACAAGCATGAAATCTGTATTCTTATCACCTAACGTTTTGAAAGAAAGAATTAACTGGTGTAATCCTAATTGGATGGCAGAGAGTTTGAATGGCTGGAGCATTGCTGGCACCAACCCTGCTTTGAACCCTTTATAGTTTGAGGTCCCCCCGCTTAAAAACTCTCTTCTTGAGTATCTTCTTGTTTTGCTCTCCAGATTTATTCAGGTCCCCTCACAAATGTCACCTTCAAAAAGATACATCCCATACCCACTTTGTGTGCACAGTTTCTCCCTCATTGGTGTCTACCTTTCCTGATTGATTTTTCTTCGGAACTCTAATCACAGGCAGTATTATGCGTGTTTATAGTCTCTCTCCTGCTAGAACATAAGCTGCATGGGACAAGGACTATTGCTTTAATCCCTGGATAATCCTTAGTGTGTACAACAGGTCCAGGCTCTGAGACGGTACTCAATAAATATTTGCTGGATGCTGTCGAATGTAGACATAGTGTTGGGTTTGATTTCTACTTCTAGTTTCAAGTTCTTTATAACCTTTAGTTAACTGTCTTTCTTCTGAGCTCCACTTTCCTCATCTTTAACATTCTACAGACTTTATAGGCAAAAATGGAGTGTAAAGAAAATTAAATGAGATAAAGGTTGTGAGAGCAGCCAGCATAACACATTGCACAGAGAAGGCCCGTTAGGTAGAATCTGTAACAGAGCAGTAGCCCCTGTTTCTATAACCCCCACCATAACAGCCTTCACCAGCCTTGGCTCACCTATCACCGAACATGGCCAAACAATGACTGCTGTGTTTGTGGCACCATACTTACTTGCCACAGTTGTAGAGGTCACAGCAGAAGCAGGTATTGCCCCGGATGCGAGGTGTGCAGAGTCCACGGCTAAGTTGAGGGCAGTTCACCTGAAGTCACAAGATAACAATGGGAGAAGCTAGCACTGGGTGGGAGGATTGGTCCTCTGGGATTGGAGTGTGAGCTAGTGGCTGATGGAGACAGAGATGAGGGCTGTGGCAGGAGCATAGCCATGCAAAAGAGAGATGCGGCAAAGCAGAGAGGTAGCTACGTGTGTGCACAAAGCAAGCGCCTGTAGAGCTGGCATTGTGTTCAACCCCAGGCACAGCCCTTAGTGACCCACTCATCAAGGGCAGAGGGAGAGAAGAGGAAGGACAGGTGGAACAGTCTATGGAAGGTGAGCAAAGCGGGACAAGGGATGAAAGAAGATCTGGTGCAAGGAAATACAGAGAGCCATACATGCACAGTGGAGTACACCGGTACCTCTTTAACTGCCTGGGTAAGGTTCCTCAAAGCCCTCGTCGAAGGAGAAATTTTGCTTGAGGAAGTTATGACCTTATACAGGAAAAATTGAGTTAAGAGAAACAGGATTACAAGCAAACTTATGGAAACCATTATATTTGCACAGTCGGAAAATTAACACAAGAAGCTATCAGAAGGAAATCAAGAGAATAACTTTAACAGTCTTTACACTTTCTGAGTTTACAAAAACATTTTCCAAAACTAAAAATATAAGGAATAATCTGCATTCGCCTTCTCTCACCCACAAGAAATTGTTTAAGTTCCCTTCCCTCTGTGGGTATAGTAAAGTACTTTCACATTTGTTTGGTTTGTTGTAGAAATATTCATAGGAAATAGGCACTGTTCTTCATATTGGGCCCTTTTCATCCAAGTGCCTATTGCCTTTTTGATATGCTGTTCGCACACACACTTTATTCCTCTTTCTAACCCAGGAACAATTAGAAAAATGGTAACTTTGTGGTTGCAATAGACATCCTTGGGAGCAAGACTATGGCTTTGTCTAACTCCAAGAACACCATGCATGATGTGTTTTACGTAGAGTGGCTCCCCAGCCACTTTCTGTGTGTGATGTGCCTCCATTTCTCTTCTTTTGCAATCACACATGTGCTATCTTTTAATGTTATTTTTGCAACTTTTATTAGTTCTCTGAGAATTTCATACAATTCATTTTGATCCTATTTACCCCCTTTCCTAACTCTTTTTAGACCCCTCCCTGCTTCCCTACTAACCCAACTTTGTGTTCTTTATTTTTCTCCCCCCCCCCGAGTCCAATTCATGTGCACCAATGTTGCCACTGTTAGTATCTCTAGCTGAAGCAGCATGGGACACAGGGGAGTGTGGGGCAGGACACAAATACTCTCCTGAGATTACTCAAGGACTATTAGGCTGGCCTCTTAGCAGTGTCATGAGAAGGCCAGACTATCAGTCTGGGCCTTCTTAGAACCTTGAGACAGAACAGATTGTTGAGCTATCCTGACTTGGCCTCCAGACAGTTCCCACATGTAGGGCTCAAGCTTTGCCTTCTTAACACAGGTCTGGTGACCTGGTGGGCTTCGTATCTCCTTTGAGCTGAGCACCAAATCCAGGCAACTGAATCAGCAGCAGCAGAGATGGCGGAGGGACACACACTGAGACTACTGGCTGGGGTCAGAGAAGCAGCCTGTGTCCGTGGAACAAAATGAACCTTGTTAGGCCCCATGAGGCTCCAATCTATGGCATGTCCTCAGTAGCACTGTATTTTGACCCACTGAACAAATAGCTCAAGACACCTAGCAGTAAGACTTAGGCCTGTGGAAAGAAATAATATAGAAAGTGTTTCATGGCTGGAGAGTTATCTCAGCAGTTAAGAGCACTTTGTTCTTGCAGAGGACAGGGTTCGATTCCCAGCATCCACATGGTGTCTCATAACTAACTATGTGACTCCAGTACACATGTGGTGCACATACATACATGCAGGCACAACACTCATTCACATAAGATAATAAATAAATCTATTTTTTTTAAAGAAAGTTTGTTTCACATAAAACAAGGGACTTTCCCATGAGGTAAAGACATGCAGCATCATTGTGGCTCACCTCCTCAGCTTCCCTCTGGGATGTCTTGGGAACATAGTGGCACCGGTTAGCATAGAGTGGTTTCAAATCCTATAAAAGGAAACACCAAACCAAAAGGGTTTTGGCTTTGGAAAATAAAATATCAAGACCCCCGCTTGCTAATAAAAGATCTGAAACATACACATGGGATGGGGGGGCAGTAGGTCTAGTTAAATTCTTAAAGTTGTCTATGAGGAGGCCTGAGACTGTATGGATCAGATGAAATCCTTCTAATAATTGCTTTCTGTTAGACTACTTCGGTTAATGAGAAACCAGGAAAATTGATTGAAAAGTGAGCTTCTTGAAATTTCCTGTCTGGTTTTCTTTCACTTCTAGGCTTTGTCTTCTTGCACTCAGTCCCTAGGGAGCAAGATGATTTAAAACTCCAGGTTATTGCAATATTACACTTCTAAATAGAGAGAACACAGCTTCAACTTTGAAGTCTCATTATCACCTGGGGACTAGATAAGGGCTGGTTGACTTGTGCTCCCTGCTATTATTTCCACAGCCTTTTCCAATGGATGAGATGAAGAAGCCAGAAGCTGGAGGGTGTGCAACTGCCTAGTCAGCTGGAGATTTTTAACTCAACTGACCTACAAGCCATTTTCACTCACCTACACAGCTTAGATAAAGTCATAGAACTTAAAATCTACTTCTAAGGCAAAGGCAAAAAAATTAATGTGGATATCAAGGACGGTTGATTTACTCTGCTAGCATGCCCAGCTTTCTGATAAAGCTCTCAGGCATGAGGGTTGGAAGTCAGAGATGCCTGGTAACCAGAAGATGCTGTCATTTCCAGAACCGATGCTAAGCATCCCTGTGTAGTGGGGGGTCTTTAGACAAGGTCACATTAGCAGCATAACACAACAGTTTATGCAAAATGGCCTTCAGGGTTTAGTTTAAAGGGCCCAGCAGAATGAATTTATCTTTGGCCTTTCCCCTTCTGCCCTCACTTCTCTTTCTAGTTCCAATCCTGATGGTTATTTCCCCTGTACCTGTGGTTTAGAATCCCCTACACTTGGCATTGAGTGCCTCTTGCCTTCTATTCCATGGCCCCATCAATGACCGTGGGCTTTCATTAGCTCATGCACCATAATTCTCTTTGCTGTTCAGTTTTACAAAAATGCACTGCTATTAATTCAGTCTGGAGTCAGACTAGGAAGGAACACGGACTCTCGTGCCTCACAACTGGCAGGATTTATTTTCTCTGTTGGAGTAACAACAAATTTATTATTATTGTGCTCAAGGAAAGGTTTGACCACAGTGCTGGCCATAGCCCTGGGACCTGGTTTTGCAGAAGCCATTCAGCTTAAACAAAGACAGGCATGCAGGACGATTGCCCACTAGCTATGGCTGCCTACTATTCCACACTTAATCCCCCAGGAGACGGGCAAGAAGAGGCAATTCAGGAGTGAGAAGAGGTCATTGAGCCTGAGCTTGCAACCTCTTTAGCTTGAAGGACTGCCAAACTTGACAGGAAGGGACGGAAAAGGATACTGCTATATATTAGATGGCATGCTCATACCTACTATATAACTGCACTCTCTTTCTAACCCTGAAAGGTCAATTTCTATTCTATATACTGGGAAGAGAAAGAAATCATGACTCAAGAGAGCAAATCGACTTCTCCAGCTAATTGAATGGCCACAGGTGGGGAGATGGCGAAAAGAAAGGGATGCAAAACAAGAAAGAGGAAGAAGAACACACTTAAGAGGGATGCATCGGGAATTATTAGATCTTGGGAGAGTTTAGATTCACTCGAGTCAAAGAAATATGGCGAGATGATATTAGACGGCCTCCCCAACAGGGCAGGCTGGCTTTAACCCACCCGAGTTGGCTAGGATCTAAATGGGACTTTCATTAAGTAGTCCAGTAAACGTCCACCAAATGATTCAGGTGCCAATGACAACTGCCAAATCTCCTTGGGCAGGTTCAGTGTTAGAAGAAATATTTTCTTGAAGATGTGCCCAGCCTTACCTTATGACACATATTGTAACTAAAAGACAGCAGCTTTGTTGAAAAAAGCTGTGACTGTCCTTCCAAAGAAACGCTCACTAGTAAGAGAAGTATCACGGCTTTAGGGCAGCCGTGATGTGGTTCTGTGGGATCACAGATCATTTGGTTCTGTAGGATAAAGAGTTCCTGACTCTTGCAGGTTTCCTGGTGGCTGGGGATGGGGGTGAATTCCACATCACATGACCATCCTAGAAGTCATAAGGCACTGATAAAAGTAAAGTTATAATCTGGGTAGTCTCAGGCCTGGGAAGCAGGGGGAGCTGGACTTGTTGACAGCTGAAAGGGAGAGAGGAGTCAACTCAGAAAGGTCACGGTTCTGCCTTCTTATCAACCCTTATCAACCTGGAATCACTGCAGAGACAAGCCTCCAGGCATATTTGTGAGAAATCATTGAGATTAGGTTAGCCTACTCCCGTGACTGAGAGTGACGATCTTGGTTGGGTTAAATGAAGCGAGAAGACCCACACTGAAGGGCAGAGGCACCATTCCCTGGGCTGGCATCCCGCACTGAAACAGCGGAAAGTGAACTGAGAACCAGCATTTCTCTTGCCTGCTTCCTGGCTGCAGATGTAACCAGTGCTTCAGGCCCCGGCTGCCATGCCCTCCCTACAATGAGGGACTGTGCCTCAGACGTGGAGCAAAATTAAGCCCATCCTTACATCGCTAGGTCCTTTTCCACAGGAAAAGTAACTAAAGCTGCACTCATAGGAACTTCCCAGTCAATAGAGCTTGGATTTTTTTCACCATTGCCCTTCACTGAACCAATGATCCAAAATATTAGGTCCATAAGGAAAATATAAATCAAAACCATAATGAGGTACTGCCCCACACTCTCTGGCACAATCGGATAGTAATGACAATTGGTGAGGTTGTGAAGAAATCTGAATCCTAATACAGTGCCGGTGAGTATAACACAGCACAACCACTTTGGAAAACAGTCTGGCAGTTCCTCAAACAATTAAACACAGTTACTGCATGTCCTAGCCGTTCCATTCCTAAGTGGAAAGGAAATGAAAATGCAGATAAGCCCATTCAGAGACGTGCTCAAATGTTAACCACCTCGTTGTGTATAATAGTAAAATGGTAGAAATAACCTAGATGCCCCTTAACTGGTGAATGGACAAACAAAATGTGGTATATCCATACAGAACTGCACCACAGAAAGGAATGAAGCACTGACCCAGGGTATAACCTGGATGAACCTTGAAAACATTATACTAAATAAAAGAAGCCAATCATAAAGTCCACATATTGTACTATGTTCCTTTTGTATGAAATGTCTAGAATAGGAGGAGCTATTAAAGTTGATGCTTAGGGTTGAAGAGGATGGAGAGATAGGATATAATGGGCAAAGAATATAGGGTTTTTATGTGAAAAGAATCCAAAACTATCTGATGTCCCCATATAACTATGAATATACTAAAAACTATTGGATTATAATCTCCAACTAGATGAGTTGTACAGTATATAAACTATATTTTAGTAAATACGTTTTTAAAACATTATGAGTGGAAGAAAGAAGAAGAAAAGGAAGCCATTTTAGTTCACGATGCCATCAAAATCTACTCTAGGCTTCTGAGTCACTAGGCCTATGTTGCCATGGAGACTGTTTCAGAGTGAGTACTGCTTGTCAAATGGGGATAATAATGCCTGCCCTACATATCTCACAGGATTGCTGTAGGTCTCGGAGGAGATAATAGATGTGAAAACACATTGAAAACCTAATGTATTACATAAAAAAACAAGGAATTAGTGTTATTAAGATGGCTCCTATTGAATACAAAATAGCGTGCACACTATGATTGGCTGCAACCAATGCTACAAAACATGTATAGATTCAGGGAGTAATATGCAAAGACCACCGTAATTACTATGTTAAGGAACAGAATTGTAACCATTAATAATTACTGATATAACATTTAGGAATCAAAAGATGGCTGGAACAAAATGACTCCTTTTAGCTAAAATATTTAAGTCTGGTAGAGGGAATAATATTTATATTCCTGACCCTCAAAACAAATCAGAGAAAGGGCATCTCTTTTTGATACCTTATTTTTTTCTTCCTAGACAGATTATTTCCTAAGCTATTATTTCAGAGGCTGATTAGGTAGACAGCATTAACAATAACGAATCCTTTGATCTTGTCAAATAAGGAATAGGCTCTTCTGTCTGAAAGAAGAGTTCACAAAGGCGCTCCAATTGAAATAATGATGTCCCAGATCATTCTAACCCAGAACTAGTCACAGACTTGACGCTTCTTCAAATGACCTGAACAATTAGCCAATGGCTGAAGTGCACCAACATGCCATTTGAACCACAGAAAATTCTGATAAGCTAATTGTGCTCTAATTCAGCTCTTTTAGAAAATATAATTTTCAATAGCTCGGGAAACATTTTCATTTTCAAGTTTAATTCAGCTGAAAAACTGAGTTTGCTCTGGAGGCTTGGGAAGTGTTGCATCTTGCTCTTGATTTTGGTCCTTGGACCACATCATGGCTACTTAATGATTTCTTATGTCCAAGACTCTTCTGTTTTTCCAGTCCCCCTTTTCCACTGAAAAGTATTTTTAAAGAATGTTTTTTGACTGTATTGGTATAAAAAAAACAAATATATTTATGTTGTATGCCAGACTTTTTGTCTCAACCTAAAAGTTCACCATTTTTCTTATTTGAGAAGAAATAGCTGCATTTTTGTGGAACCCTAAAATTATGATGTGTTCTAGGCACTAACTACACTTACTATGATTAGTGGGAAAGTTGTTCCTGGGCCAGAAATCTGGAACAGTGTGAAACAGAACATGGTAAAAGAAGGACAAGGGCCAGAAGGTGCTGTGTAAGTTGCTAGCATGGAAAAGGCATCAATAGTCTTACCTAGCTTTGAACACTACGAACTATAATACTAACATGCCAGGCGTGTTGTACCCACTTGTGAGAACTGTTATTGGTGGTAATCAAGCACTCTGCAATTGGATTTGAAGCCCACCCCATAGGAGGAAATCTATACCTGGTACTGAAAATCTGCTTAAAAGCACATGAAAGTCATGGGCCCTGAGGGAGAACTTAATTCCATTGTTTAGCTGAATCAACATAGCACTGACCCAGCTTCTAAATACATATGTTGATACAAGTAGACAATTATCACTCTCAGCCTTAATCACAGAAGCCGTTCTTTCTAGTGAACTGTGATAAATACAGAGACTTACAGTTGCGAAAGGTGTTGACAATCAGTGACAGTTGAGTGCTCAGCCCTAAACATGCCATTTACGCCATTCCCTCCAAGACTCCGGAAATACTATAGAAGATAGGGCAGAAGGAATGTAGGAGCTGGAAGCCATGGAGAGGGGTTGCAAAATGCCATCTTCAGGGGGAAATGCACATTTTTCAACAATTATGGATGACTTTTCTGGGTATGTACAAAAGTGAGCCCATTAACAGTCAGGCACGGACACAACAGGGGCTCAGGAATCCCTAGCATATTGCTGAACTATTTCCTGCTGTTAAATTCAGTAAAAAGGGGTGCCATTGCCTTCAGTTATGTGCCCATTGGTGATTCCACCAAGTTGCAATGCATAGTCTCAATAAAATGGTCACATAGACATTTCTGACCAAATTAAACAAAATCACAAATGAAATAAAAAATCACGAATCTGGGAAAAAGACAGGGAGGGGGAGTGAGTGGCTGTTGATGGGAGTGGGAGGGGATAAAAAGAGGAGGGAGGGAGACCGTAATCAGGATCCATTTCTATACATGCCTGGAATTGTCAAAGAACTAAGTTTGAAAAGGGCAAAGTCCTTTATAAAGAGCTCAATGGGCATGCTCTTAGTCCAGACTTCTCCAGATAAGCAGCACAAATTTAGGGCCCTTACTGAACGCATGGCTTCTGCAGAGTGGGAAACATTTGACACCTGGGCCAAAGTACTGAACTCAGGGCAGAGCTCTAATCTTTGTCCAGACATCCAAGTACGTCATTCCATTCCAGCCACTGCTATAGGAAAAGTAATGTTTGGGTCTTAGAGAAAGGTAGCTTTGTCCTCATGGTCTATTCTTTGTGTCTGTTGAAGGGGAGGTTGATTTGGAGACTTTTAGCGCTTCCAGGAAGTCATATGGCTTCCATCTCCTCTCTCCCTGCCTTCATGACTAGTTCCAAGCCATCCCTTAACCCCATGCTCTTGTCTTTGCCTTTCCAAATTTCACATGCCAAAAGGCTAGGCCTATTCCTATTGCCACTTAGAAGCCTTTCCTGTGCTTTGGAGTTCAGGACACAATGAACTCCAGGTACCACTATGGCACCTGGAGTGTGTTCTGCCATTTTCTGCCCAGTTTTCTAGATGCTTGCATTGTTCACTGATGTTGTCACCTTAACTACCAGCTACTGAAGACAGAAGAGCTTCCTTCTCCGTTGTACGTGTGTGCCCCTAGAAGCACTCGGTACACATTCACTGGGGGTTTGTAGTGTTGCACAGTTACTTCAGCTCAAGGCTAATAATACTCACAATGTGTCTGGCAGCAAAGACCCCATCCACTATGGCACAACAAAAAGCTGCAATCACGCCAAAGCTGATAAACACGATAGAAGCCACCAGCTGCAGGAGGGAACAAAATCAACATGTCTGTTAGCTTTCCACTGTTGCAGCTTTTGGAGACTGGTTAATCCCCCAGAGACTGCCAGCCAAAGCAGAACTCTAGTCTGTCACTGATGGGGGATGCTTTTTTTTTAAGTCATGCAGGATGAGTGGGCATGGGAGTAGGCAGGGAGGGAGAGAAGGGGCAACTGAAGCAATTTGTTTTAATAAATTTCCAGGGTAAGCCCATAAATTCATTCTGTGAGCACCAAACAAAGAAGCTTGCTGCTAGCCAGCATGCTGTCCAGGAAGGAATTTAACTGCATAGCCCTTCCATCCTCAGATTCAGAAAAATGTTGGACCTTGAACATCATGTAATCCAACCCTATATTTTATTTATGTGGGGATGGAGACACAGCAAGGGGAAACAGTGTGTCCAGTGTCACTACTTAGCCTATGAAAGAACTGGTGCCCACCAACTCACAGTCCTTTGTTTTTGTATCCCCTAACTCTGCTGCTTGATGACACATTGGACACTTAGGATAACAAGAGTGATTCTTGGGTCCTGCCTACCTCTACATCACCTTGTACATCACTGAAGAAAGGGAACATTTAATTTACTAACATTTACGTGTCAGAGAGATTTTTGCAAGGATTGAAGTCTCTGAAATGGATAAATTCTGTGTGGTATATTTAAAAAAAATTCTTTCTCTTTTATGAGACATGGGCTGATGTAGCCCAGGCTGGCTCAAATTCATTTTATGGATAAGTCTGGCCTTAAACTTCTAATCTAGCCACCCACAGGCTAGGAATACAGGCCTAGCTAGAAATTTTCAAATAACAAAACCAGATTGGCAAATTCATTAATCACATTAGATAGCAAAAATTTTCCTAACGTGTGTCTTCTAGTACCAAGACAATGCTTCAACTTGTGGGGACATCACAATTTCAGAATGTCTCGAAGGACAAAGGGACATAATACATGAGCCCACAGTCTGCCATGGTGACCCTCTGAGCTACATGGAATCAGCATTTTTCTTTCTTGAGGCTTTTGGGGAGAAAGAGGAGGCAATAACATAGCATCAAGCTATTCCCCAGGGAGAAGGAAAAAGATCAAAGCCAAGGGTACCCTAGGGTTCACCCACTTCAGCAGGCTGAGAGGAAATACTTATCTCCTTTGGGAGGTGTTCAGAAACCTCTCTCCATAAATCTCACTTCACAGCACTGCAGATAATTGGTAAATAATGGATGAACGATGTCATGAAATTGGCATTATTAGCTATGCTATGATCAGCTCTACAATTAAAACTCCCCCCATTATTTTGAATAATTTAAGCCCAAAGTGCAAACGCAACTGGCAAGGGATGAAGTCCAGGTAAAATGGAAGAAGAAACTATTAGAAGTCCCCTGGCAGCAATTCCCATATTGCTGGGGGAAACATATGGTTAGAGTTCTATCCCTAGAGCTATTACATCATTTGATTAAGTGTGATGTTAAACAGACCCCACTGCCAAAGTTTGGATGCCACAAAGACTTGTCCACGGGGAGTCTGATCAGTCCAGTGTCCGAACACTCACCAGGCTTCCTGATTTGTGGTTCTATAAAACTGTGCTGTGCTGGCAATTCTGCCTAGCCATTCTACCCCTTGCCCTCAAGGAAGCCTTATCAAAATTCAACCAGGAAAATACATCAGCTTGCCTTTGGGGGAATCTCATTAGGATGGTGAACCTCACCTTCTGTTACATGCTGGTCCTTCCTCTCAGCTTTATAACTAGGGATGGCAAAGACACAAAGATATTGTATATAGACTTCATAAATTTCATTTTTCTGATCTAGATCTTAAGTGTGTTTACTTTCTTTATCTTTCTAGTTTTGGTCTTGGTTTTGGTTTTGAGACTAGGTCTCAAGTAGTTCATGCTGGCCTCGAACTCAAGAAGTATTCAAAGGTGATCTTGAACTGAGCTCTTGACCCTCCTCTCTCAACATCCTGAGTGTCAGGACTAGAGGCATGCATCACCATGCCCAGCTTGCATTTGTTTTCTTAATTGAAGTCCCCTAGACTATAATCTCCTAAAAGGTAAAAACCCTTTGTGAAGATGTTTCCAAATGCTTATGTAACCAAAAGGAAGCTACGAAAGTAACCAAGAATTCCGGGCTGCAGTACTATATATCACAGAAGCACAGGCATTCTGGGCTAGAAGAGCAGCCTGAAGCATTCTTTTGAGAATGAAGGAGAAAGCTTAAAGAGATGGGGCAGGTCAGTGAGGAAACACTGGGCAAGATGCAAACCAGTCCATACCACCAGCTCATTATGAGACAAGTTCTCTGAAGGCTTAGGGAAAAAGGTGAAGTAACAGTTTCTTTTGTGACCAAATTTGCACACGCTTAAGAGATGTGCTACTAGTCATCCACATAAACATTGAGCTTCCTACAATGGTGAAAACTTACCATCTGCCGCTTGTTCTCAATAAGGTTTGATCCGATGATTCCAAGGAATGATCCAAAGCCAAGCTGTAAAGCAACACAGCATTTAGAAAGACAATCAACCTGCCCACACAGTAATTCTAGTCCCTGGCCATGATTCAGGATAGTGGAAAAGAACTGGAGTGTAAATGTCACATGTAGCTTCTTACACAAACACACTATGTACGGGGAAGATATATTCTATTATTTGCCATTTTCTCTTGTAGCAATGACTCACACTGAAAAAAAGAAACTCCTGTGCCCCCAAACGAAAGGGAAAGGTCAACTATAGCTTTTGAGAGCCTGCCTGTTTCAATTTTAATATCCATTACCTAGCATATGACTGTGATTCATATGATTCAGTAAGAGACATATAATGGTGGAAAGTGTACATTATCGCCTGATCTGTATCTGGTTTTGAAAAGGACCTTGCACTCTGACGCATGGATTACAGAATAAAGGTTTGCAAAGGCAATTTTTGATGCATCGGGCATACTAATCAAACTCAGGAAGTACTTTAGGAATCAGCAAGCACCTTAACCCATACTAGAAAAAAAATAGAAATAGAAAAGAACCTTTTTTTTTGAAAGCCTATATTTGTGGTTGACCTGCTGCAATTTATGTTAGCACTTATTCCCCTCTTTTTCCATCTCTGCTTCATTTATGGACAGAAAAGCATTCATTAAAGGGTGAACAGAAATGGCAGTGTAAAACCCTGAAAAACAATTTCCCTGACTAAGTGGCTGGGATTATGGCTCAGCGTAGAAGATCCCAGTGCCCTCTAGGCTCTGCCATTAGTGGATTGAGCCTGCTGGGCTCCGTTGAAAATGATCGCTAACCAATAGCTATTGATGGGTATGGAAATGGAAGAAGTAAAAAGTGGTGGAAATGGACCAATAAATCTTAACACCATTTCTCTTTCGCCTCACTAAACAGTCTCGATTTGCACCTGCAGCTGTATCTTGGCTCTCACAGGGGCATCTGTTTCAATCCAACTCCCAAACTTTGCATCTAGGCTGGGAAATCTAATGAACCCAAGGATTGGTTCTGATGTAACCATGTTGGGGAACTGTCTGCCTCAGGATCCCAAGAATGGAAGAGACTGAAAGGAAGCGAAGGTTCCTTCTGCAGGACCAGCAACCATTCTTGGGAAACCAAAGCTGATGTGTGTGAATGATAGCACACCTCATCCCAGCCTCCTGAGATTAGCCTCCTGCAACAGCTAACATGTGCTTTTCTCCCTCCCAATATTCTTTCAAGTACAGCTACAATGTGTTGCCTCAGAGTGTACCAATGTAAACATGGCCATCACACTATCCTGCGTGTGATACAATCCCAGATCTTCTACTAATGTCTGTGCAATCTAGAAAAGACTAATCACTTAGCCTTCCTTGTCTGCAAAAGAGAAGGGACCACACAGTAATGTTATCTTATAGAACTCTGTCTGAAGATTAACTTAAACAATACAGTCAAATAACTTTGCATAGCACCTGCTATATGGTTAGTACTGAGAAAATATTGTCTTGTTCTAGTGACTAGAATCATATTTTTTAATTTAAAAATGTATTATTACATGTGGATGGCTATTTTTCCTGTATGTATGCCTATGCACCATGTGTGTGCAGTGTCCTCCAGCTCAGAAGAGTGAGCAAGATTTTGGCGTTACAGGTGGTTGTGAGCTACCATGTGGGTGTACAGGGAATAATCAAACCCTGATCTTCCAGAAGAGTGACCAGTACTCTTAACCATGAAGCCATTCTGCCCTCAGTATTGCATTTTTAAAGACATTTAGTTATTAAGACTTATTCTTACATTCATTTATTTACATACATGCACACACTCACACACAAGAGTGTCATGGTGTGAGAGTGAAGGTCAGAGGACAACTTAAAAGAGTCAGTTCTGGGGCTGGAGAGATGACTCAGCAGTTAAGAGCATTGCCTGCTCTTCCAAAGGTCCTGAGTTCAATTCCCAGCAACCACATGGTGGCTCACAACTATCTGTAATGAGGTCTGGTGCCCTCTTCTGGCCTGCAGGCATACACACAAACAGAATATTGTATACATAAGAAATAAATAGATATTTTTTAAAAAAGAGTCAGTTCTTTCCTTCCATCACCTGGGCCCTAGGGACTGAACGTGGGTTGTTGGACTTTGTGGTAGGTACATTTACCTGCTGGGCCATCTCACTGATGCAAAAGACATTTAACTTTGGAACCACTCTAAACGTGATTTGACCTGGGAAATTCTGTCACTGCTTCTTTCATTTCATAAACATCTCCATGTTTTGTCTCCTCTCCTCCCAATATGTTTCATAGCTTTATTTTTAGGGAGGAATTCAATGAAGTATTATGTTACGCTATGGCATTGTGAGCCACTTGTGGAGACTAGAATTCCAGAGCATAACTTCTTACAGGGAAAATACATCCTTTAACCAGACAGTTTCTCAGTTTCCACAGATATTTATAGACTATCTGTTGAACCCAAACAACAATCTTCCCCTAAGACAGCATGATGGTTAATATTGCTTGTCAGTTTGACAGAAGTGAGAATCACAGTGGAAGAGGAAAGCTTACCTCTGTGACTTTGAAGTCAGCCTGATCTAAAAAATAAGTTCCAGGTCAGCCAGAACAACATAGTGAGACCTTGCTGAAAAGCAACAACAACAACAACAAAACAAAAAACCTTATAATCACCATGGAAATACACCTGAGGAGGGCAGAGCACTCACTGTGAGTGTGAGCAGGACCATTTCATGGACAGGGGCAAGCTAGTAGAGCATGAGCAGGCATCATCACTCTGCTTTCTGCCTGGGAAGACAGTGTGGCCAGCTGCATCTTGCACCTGCTGCCAGACCTTCCCCTCCACAAAGGATTGTGTCTCCTGTAACTAGGAGCTGAAATAAATCCTTCCTTCCTTAAGGTACTATTGTCAAGTAGTTTGGCACAGCAATGAGATGAGTAACTAATAGAGACCAGAAGCAAAGACACTGACTAGTTCTGACATTCTCAAAGAACTCTTTGACGGTGGTGACTGGAAGGGAGACACTTGTGGAGCTGATTGCAAAGACAAGATACTCCAGAACTGGAAATCTCAGATCAATCTAGGATTTTGTCTATGCCTCCTACCCTATTCCTTTTTATCCCATCTCATTCCAGTGTAATTCAGTCCTGGTGTGGGAGGTCCTTCTGTCTATGTGTTGCTTTTATTGGTTAATGAATAAAGAACTGCTTTGAGTTTGGCAGGGAAGAACAGAACTAAGCTGGAAAGTTAGGCTGTATGCTGGGAGAAAAAAGGGCAGATTAGAGAGAAGCAATGGAGCTGCCAGAGACAGATGCTGGGAACTTTAGCCAGTAAGCCACTGTCACATGGCGATACACAGATTAATAGAAATAGATTAAATTAAGATGTAAGAGTTAGCCAATAAGAATTTAGAGCTAATGGGTCTATGTGATTAATTAATACAGTTTCTGTGTGATTATTTTGGGTCTAAGCTAGCCAGGCAGCTGGGAACCAACAAGCATCCTCCTCCAACAAATTGGCACCAACGTGACAAACTAAAATCCACTTAAAAACCTGAGAGAACTTAATTCTTAACATAAAAATACAGAGTTTAACACTGCATCTCTCTGTTTGATGGCAGCACGCCACAGCTCCTTTAAGAGTGGTTTTCCTGACTCAGGTGTAGCAGAAAAAAAAGCCACACTATTTTGAAATGCCAGCTTTCTGGGCCGTGCTGCCAACACAAACTGACTCTTTCTGGAGGTCTGGCTATGGAGCATCTAAATGGGGTTTGTGAGCAGAGTGCTACAACTACTTCATGCGTCGACATAGACCCACTTCATACTTGGAACTGGGGCGCTTTGCACTGCTCAGAGGCAGTGAATGGAACAGCTCCACCATGCTGGACTGGGCGGGGCAAGCAGGAAATGGCATATTTCTCCTAGCAAAGGCGCAGCTAAAGTTCTTAAAATGTGCTTAGCATTTTAGGAAGCACTCCTGGACAGTAAAGAATTACAGATAACACAATAAGGACAGATTCAGACATAAAAGAACTCTAAATGGGTCACAGTGTTGGATAAATGTATGTAAGCATGGGAGAAAAAGAGTATAGAGAGTTGAAAAAGAAGTAAATTGTTTTAAAAAAGTCTTTAAAGAGACAGAGTACAGACAGTCATAGATTAAAAGGAGTAAAGAAAAATAAACCATGTAAAGATGGACTATACATAGAGAGTCTAGATTATGTATATTATTGTGTTTTCTTTGAATTTTTTGCCTGTGAAGGAGCTAAGTACAGAGAGAGGTTTCATTGTATGGACTGCTAAGTTAAACCAACATAATGGTTTCTTGAGTCCAAAACTTGAGTCTAATGATATGTTGCTTTGGAAAAGAGGTTCTTCTTTTGTTTTCACAGAAGATGAGAACCTGTGGATTGCTTCTAGACCAATGGTTTGATGGAACAAGACCCCCTGAAAGGTTGTTGTAAACACCCCCACAAAAATTACTTTGCCCAAAAAATAGCAGAAAGCAGTTTGGAGAACCTATGCCCATATTCCCAAATATTGTCTATAAATGTTTGTTTACATTTAGAGGGGGATATGATATAGATATGAATAATTTGCATTGGTATAGATCTTGGCTTATTGATACAAATTTAAGGTCAATCTTGTTATATGTATATTTCTGCTCTTGAATAAGGTATTGTGATGTGTAGCTCATTTAAAAGTGTAATGCATAATTAAGAAATATAAGTTAATAGATAATCATCTATAATAGTCAAGCTTGTAGTCATGTTAGTTAGATTTTCTAGATGTATAAAGATATATTTTGGTTAGATAGGTATTCTTCAAATCTTTCAGAGACCTTCAAAATATGGCATTTACAATGTTTAAAAACTTAAGACTTTTCATAACCATGAGACACATATGCTTCTGTCAGCAACAAGCTACTTCAAGAGGGTGATGGGCATTGAAGAGGCTTCTTATGGAGTTGGTTAGCCATTTGGGCAAGAAACTGCTGTTACTGGACTACATGACTAAACATGCAGGACCCACAGAGAAATGACTGCTGAACTTGCCTAAAGGTGAGACGATCCTTCAGAGTTCCTGCTTCATGAAAGACTCTACTAGACATTATGCAGAATACAGAAGAAAGTGACTGGCAAATTGCCAATATAGGCAGAAATGTCTTTGAAATTTCATGATTCATGGAAAATTCTGCTGGATACTATGGGCCCATAGGCTGACAATGGATGCTCCAATGGTACAGAAGAACTTTGGGTGACTATCTAGGCAGCGATATGTCTTTGTCAATTCTAGAGTTTTGGAAGATGCTTACAATGCACTTCCTGTTTACTTAGGTAATATCATATCCTTCTGGAGTCTTTGATGGAGTTGAAGAATTTATAGTTATAGTTTTCCTTAGTTATGATAAAAGATAAAGTAGATATAAATATTGTAACTGTAATTCTTGCCTGATAACTGTTTTGTTATATGTAACTTTGCTATATTAAAGTTAAAGCCTTCCTTTTTGTTTAAACAGAAAGGGGAAATGGTGTGGGAGGTTCTTCTGTCTATGTGTTGCTTTCATTGGTTAATGAATAAAGAACTGCTTTGAGCCTAAGGCAGGGAAGAATAGAACTAGGCAGGGAAAGCTAGGCTGTATGCTAGGAGAAAGAGGGTGGAGTCAGGGAGCTGCCATGGAGCTGCCAGAGATAGACATGCTGAAACTTTGCTGGTAGGCCACCACCTGACCTTGTGGTAATATACAGATTAATAGAAATGGGTTAAATTTAGATGTAGGAGTTAGCCAAGAAGAAGTTAGAGCTAATGGGCCAAGCAGTGATTTAATTAATACAGTTTCTATGTGATTATTTCAGGTCTAAGCTAGCCAGGCAGCCAAGAACCAACAAGCAGCCTCCTCCAACATAGTTCAATCCATTCAATTGTGTAAAATACAACAAAAAATTTATGTCAAATCTATAAGGAGACATCATACCTGACCCCCAAGAGCTCACAGTCAAGTGAGAGACACAGACTGTAAATTAAGGACCACAGGATATTTAAAAAAAAAAAAACCAGCACTCTGTGTTCTGAGAGGAATTAATTCCAGACCATAGTCCTGGCTCTGCCACTCATAAACCATGTGACCTTGGGTCAGTCCCTGAAACACTCGGTGCTTCAGCTTTCTCATCTATAAAATGGGCATCATGGAGCCAGTGAGATGACTTAGCAGGAAAGGGCCCTTGATGCCAAGCCTGATGGCCTGAGTTCAACCTCCAGGATCCATATGGTGGAAGGAGAGAACCAACTTTGCCCAATTGTCCTCTGACTCCCACACCTGCACTGTGGCATGCCTGCTCATGTTCACCACCCTACTCCCGGCACAAAATTCAAAATTAAATAGATAAATGTAATCTAAACATTTTAAAATGGTAATCATCAAAGTATTTATGAGACAGTGTTGTTGCAAGGATCAAATGAGATGATGTATATGGCTGCTAAATCAAAGGTACCTTTAAATTTCCATAGAAGAGGAGGCATGTTACATGGGCTCAGAGGATGTATGGAGGTCGGTAGGCAAGGAACTAACATGTATTGAGTGATGAGTGAAAGAAATTGCTTACCTAGGTAGTAGGTAGATAAACTTTCTGGTATTGTTGAAAGACCTTATGTCTGTAGAACTTTACATTAAATGTATGCCTGTGTCCCAGCTTTGACTATAGGAATGATACAGAGTTTGGAAGTGTTACTATTATTCTCATTTGACAGAAGGGAAAGCAGAAGTCTAGAGAATTATAAGAGCCTTACACCATACTAATCTCAAAGCCAGGACTAGCCCTCAGACTATCTAGTTACCAACAGTCACATCTTGAGGCCTTAGAGGTCAGTGGCTGTTTGTGGGTTTTGTTGTTGTTTTTAAGACAAGGTCACACTATGTAACCCTGGCTGTTCTGGAACTCACAGAGATCCACCTGCATGCCAGGATTAAAAGCATGTGCTACAATCCAGGTCAGTGTTTATAGAATAGTGACTTTGAAGTAACAGGGATTTACTCCTTAGGGAAAGTGTTCTCTGCATGGATAGAGTGAGGGAGAGCTCAGGGTGTGAAAATAAAGGAGTCACCAGTCTCCTGAAAATGGGCAGCTGATTCTAATCAAATGCTAGCTCTCAAGGACCAGATAAAGGGATCAGTGGTTTGCACACTGGCTGTGCTCCCAGAGGATCTGAGTTTGGTCCACAGCAACCACATGGTAGCTAACGACCACCTGTACCTCAAATTCCAGTGGTTTCAAGGTCCCCTTCTGGCATGGTGCATAGATATACATGGAAGAAACTCCCATGCATATTAAAAGACAAACTTTTTTTTTAAAAAAAAATGGTAATGGTAGCTTTCACGACCTCCAAAAGGCAAGGTACTTTTCGGTTCCTATCAAGAGCTTCAAGGAATCGGGTAATGTCTAGACCTTTGGACTTCCATAGTTATTTCCCACTAACTGAACAAATAACTGGTTTTCTTTGTATTGGCTGCTCTCTACTTGTCACATAAAAAATACAAACCACTAGAAATTAAAGTCAGATTGGAAGGGTTTTTATGGATTTCTGGACAAATTTTTGGACAAAGCTTCATTTTTGTAATTCAGGTGGCCTTGAACTTGTCATTCCTTCTGTCTCAGGCTCCTAGATGCTGGGATTACAGGAATGGGCCATGACATCTAGCTGACGGACTCTTCGGCAACTGGACCTATTACCTATTCCTATTCCCATCCACTGCCCCAGACACCCAAGACAGAGGCTCAAATAAATATTAATTGGGCATATACTCTGTGGCATATCTTGTGTTTGATCTATGGTTTGGAGTTGGATGTTGAGGTGGGATGTGATGCCAAAAACAGTGAGATTTAGGCTCAAGGAATTCATGCCACTATTAGCTGAAACAGTCCACAATTCCTTTCTATAACCCAGAAATTCAAAAACTCTCTGGAAATTAAAGAATATTCTGATGCCCAATTTGGTGGTAAAGCTTGATCTTGAACTGATGTGAGTTTTTAAAAATATAATCTTTACCCTTCTTTATAATAAAATTCATATTTTATGACAGAATTATGAAAGAACTTGATTGTATGTGCTTTCCAAGTCCTACTGGAATGCTAGAAGCTATGTGCTTTCCAAGTCCTACTGGAATGCTAGAAGCTATATCACTATAATCTTCTCCAAAATTAAAGTCTAAATCCTAAAGTATACCTTGCTCAAGAAACTGTGGACCTGTATAAACAAAGATAAATGAGGATATTGTCCAACAGAGAACACAAAATAAGATATGAGTCTTTTCTGGGAACCAGGAATAAGAGGCTTCAATAGAAGAGAGTTCAAAGATGATAGATAACACTGTAAACCCTGGTAGCTTAAGAATGTTCCTGTTATGTAGAATAATAGACAGAATTTAGTGGAGACAATACAGAGAACATTTTGAAAACTATGTAAGTGGCAGTATTGAGACAGAAAAGCTCAAATTATAAACAGGAGATGCTGTGCAAAGCAGAAGCAGCAGGAGGCCAGACTGAGGGCTTCTTCAGAGAGCTCTGCATGGCCTGCCACGGGACCAACAAGGAAACAATGGAAGTTAGACACTTGAGGCATTGAACAAGTTTGTTCAACACATCAGGATTTAAATTTTACCCTTAAAATGCACTCAGAAAGTTTAGAATTTGTCTTAGAACAATGTCTGTTTAATTTACAGCAATCACAAAACCCAATTCTCCAGGGCTCCTGATTGCTTCCTAAGCACTCAAAATACCATTGGACATCAACGTCCTTACATTTCTTTACAGAGTCCTTAGGTGTGCAGGTAAAGAAAGTCATGAGGCTTGGAGAAGGCTTCTCCACTATTGAATGTTCCTATTGTCCCTGTCTGCTGATATCCCACTGTGACTCTACACGGTTTTCAATCAACTAACCCTCTCCAGGAAATGGATTGAAGCTCCCACGTTTCTGTGCTGAAAGAAAACACGGGGCCCTATAGGACAATAACCCTGAGACTAGAATGCCAGAAAGGTTTTCCTAGCTGATCAAGGGGCCAACTCCATCTTGTGGGTTGCTTGGAAAACACATTTGCAGGCTTCCTTCTCATGGCAAGAAAAGATTTAGAGGAATGGATCAAACTTCCTCCATGCCCTAGCGTTTTTCAGCTTGATTCTATAACCAAGGCTTGTGGATATTTTTTAGGCTTTCAAAATAGAAAGAAATGGAAGATGCCTCAAACATTGGAGGACAATAAAAAACATCATAAGCCACTTTGTCTTTATCAGTCCTAATGGTTAAAAACCTTACATTTCAGCCTGTACAGGTTAGCTCAGCCTTAAAGAGTCGTGTGTGCGTACGTACCTTAGAATGTCAACATTACAGTACAGCTCAGGTAGACTAGCTAGCATGCTATTATAATATGCCTCACTGCATATTAAACACCTCACTGCATTTGAAATGCCAAGGGTCTTAGTATTTAAATGAAATGTGTGTCCATTTTCTTATAATCGAATATTTTATCAGTAATTTATGTTTTGAAAATCAAATTCTCACGTATTGCTAACACATTTAGTTGGAGTTGAGAACAAAATAGTTGAGCTCAGGATAACTTGAAATGTTTTCACAGATCCATACAACTGTAATTTATATTCAAAATGACCAATTTGACAGTGCAGACTCTCAAAATACTCTTTCTGGTGTGTACTCTATCTGGTTTTACTGTTAAGTGTGTTTTATTGTGTTTTAGCTCTCCATCTGGCCTCTGGGTCCACCTAAATTATATTTCCCTGGGGTGACTAGTAAAATGTATATTTAGCTTGTATTACTTTTTCGGTCAAAGATTAGCTTATGAAAAGAAATCACATTCATAGAGTCCACCAGAATCAGAATCTCTGGGGGTATGGAGGAGAGATCTGCATTTTTCACAGGCTCAGCACATTCTTCCTGCTCATACCTGGGTGGGGAAGTCACCGTTTCTCCCTAATAACCAAAACGATTCAATTAGTGAAGCCCTTCATTCCCGGGCAAATCTGGGTTCTCAGGCATTTACTGCTGCAGAGGTGGGAGTCCTAATTGTATTTGCTATAACACCGTCTGACCTATAAACGTAAATGGATTTTTGACTGTTCTATCTACTATCTTTTCTGCTTCACTCTGTATAATTAAAACCCATTTTAAAGAAATGATCCACAGGCATTCAGAGAGCAAATCTGTAAAAGTTAAACCAGCGTGGGGGGCAGGGATGCAAAATTATCTCTGATTAAGTGTTCTTTTAGCGAAACACATACACACACGGGGGGGGGGGGAGAAATGCCCCTACTGCTTCAATTTCCAGTGCTACCTGAACATCAAGTACCTGAATAACAGCAATCATGAGTCCTTATTCCTTTGTTAATGTATTCCAACCTAGCCTCCCACAGTCAGATATTCTACAGAGAAGGTTTGCACTAACATGAAAAGTGCCCTCCCTTCGCAAGCAGCTACTCTGGATCCTGGCTTGAGCATGTGCTCTTTGGTTGGAGAGATTTCACTAATGCAGCTACCTGAAGCACACAAAGTCACAAAGACCCTGTAAATTCCTTTCCAAGCCACCAAAATGCTCTCTCTCTCTCTCTCTCTCTCTCTCTCTCTCTCTCTCTCTCTCTCTCTCTCTCTCTCTCCCCCTCCCCTTTGCTTGCTTTTAAAAATAAAACCCAATTCTGCTGACAGCTGATTTTCTTGCCTCACCACAGGAAGTGGACAGGGTGAGTTCTCACATCACATGTTTAACAAAGGGCACTGGGTACCAACTGGTGTCTGTGAGACACCTGCCCTAAACTGGGGGAGCCCTACCTTCCCCCAAACTGCAGAACTTCCATCAGCAGCCTTAGGCTTGAAGGAGGTTCAGCTTACGTCAGACCCAACGTCAAGCCCAGTTTTTCAAAAGGCTCTTAAGGAGTGAGACTGTGGAAGGGAATTGGTGACCTAGGCAACAGGCTCCAAGGTGGTCACTCACAGTGATGGCTTGTTAAAGGCATCATCCTTAACCTCTTCTCTTCTGAGTAAGAGAGTGAGAAAGACAGACTGAGACCTAAAACCGTGTCTGATCTCTTTGCTGTTTTAATTTTTTAAAAAACATGAACCATTTTTAACATTTCCCTACTCTCCAGCAATTACAATTCAGGAATCATTTAATTGATATTAAAATAAGATTCAATCTCTAGACTGAAGATTTGGGGTTAAACAGTATTATTCATAGAGGAGTTTTTTGTTTGTTTTGACAGAGTCTCATTATGTTACCAAGCTAATAAATGAGATTATTTTTATGTAGCAAATTCCACCTTTGAGAAAATGGATTGCATGCACTGCAGGGGAGGGCAAACAATCCACTGGACTAAGAAAAGAAGCCATTACAACTTTGGTTCTTATTTACTGTTTATCCGAAGTAAGAAAACAGAAGTTATTACTAATGTTTCATAAATGGACTGTCACTGGCTTTTCTCTATCGTTAGGAAGGCCAGATCACGGGTGCCATCCTTTGCAAAGAGGGCAAATTCCAAGTAGTGAATTGTTAATGGTAGGGCATTTTATGTATGATAGGATTAGATTATCAAGTTTTAACCAAGTGAGTACTAACAAAATGGACAAGAGATTTGGGAATCCTATTGGGGAATTACAAATTGAAGTTGATCCTAATAACAAATGACCAGTGAAAAATGGCAGAATAGCTATTCTACCTCCTGTACAAGTTTTAAATCAGACACATTATAAGAGCCATATTTTAAAGAAATTTTTAAAGGCCAGTGGCTCTGACAACAACTTAAACATGTCTGATAAGAATCCAGCCAAAAATATTCACAAATAGCTCATGGGCCACTTGAAATATGGGCTTGTAGGCATTATCTTTAATGACAAACTTCATACTAAGTACATAACATCCTGTAACATTTTAGTGTTTGTATAAAAAGATACTAAAATTGGAGTTTCATTTTCATCTAAAGTTTGAATTTCCATTTTACATACATTTTGTGAGTGTGTATGTGATTTACAAATGAATAAATATGCACATATTAAGAATATGTCTTCCACACTTTTCCCTGGGAGGACCACTTTGCAAGTGAATGAGGGCTCTTGGCCAGGAAAAGTGGAGATGCTGGTGTCCTCAGACTCAAGGGAAGATCAGGTGGCCTCTATCACACACAGAAAAACAACTGAAAGGCAAGCACTTAGCTAAAATTGATGCTGCTAAAAAGGAACATCTCTTCAATCAGAAAACCAATGCCCTAGACAATAAGATGACATGTTTAGGATCTCAGTCTTAGTTAAGGAAGACACTGGGACTCTTCTAAGTCTCTTTCAGTCCTGTGTTTTTCCTAAGGAGAGTCACCTCTCTGTATAGTTCCAAAGAAACAGAGGGAGGGAATTGGAGCCAATGCTAAAAACTCAAACACATTTGAAAACCAGCCCAGCAGAGTCTTTAACTCTGTAGCCAGCAAGCTACAGAGACTGACCTCTGCTCTCTGTACTTACAATAACTCCTGGGTAGTAACCTCCCACGGTCACATTCTGGGTCCTGGTCGTTGCAGCGAGGCCCACCGTGAGAATTAACATGGACACAATAAGCAAAGTCACAGTTACATAGATGGAGTTCCGCTTCCTCCTATTGAAGGCTCCTGTAAGAACCGAGAGACATTGAAATTGCTCAGTTCATCAGGGAAAAGCAGAGAAAATTTACTAGTAAGCTTTCTTTCCTCCCCCTATTGCTACCTGGTGTGTCTCTAGGGAGTGACTGCAGAGAAAGAAGGGAACCTTCAGTTTTGCAGTCGCCCAGCGGCACTTTCCTAATAAAAATATGGTGCTTCTTTGAAAACAAACAACAGGAGAAAACTCAGCAGTTATATAACAGCAAAACCATTTTGTGTTTTTGACATTCTATAAAAGATGTGTCATACCCACTTATTGGAGTGTTTCTTAGGGCAGACTATAAAGGCATATGATGAATGAGCAGTGTTTGTATGAGGGTATTAAATAAAAATATTTTAAAGGCACTAGGTAACGAAGAACATTTTTTTCTTAGAAGCTAGAGATATGAAATTTAATTTTTAGGGTAAATATCAGAACTGAGCCAGGTACTGGCATTTTATTTTTCATTTATTTCTGACATTTGCTGCCTCATGCATAAACTTAAAAATGGTGTGTTGGCCAGATTTGTCACATAACAAATGTGCTTAATAAAGTAAATGTTTGAAGGCTATTAGTCCACAAAGATTTGTATCAGGGGAAGTAGCTAAGAAGGATTATAACTTACACACGCTTACGCTTATGCGAGGCTGACATAAATACAGATGGCACGAAGCCCATGCTCCTTCCTGCTCAGGGCTTATCAGACATGATAGCACCAACCAATATTTTTTTTTTCAAAACCAAGCTTATTAAGTCAGATAGAGAAACGGTATCTAGGCTCACTTTTCAATTTAAAATGTTTTAAGGAACCAAGCACTGCCTTATACCAAGCAGGCATTTCTCTGGCACAAGGAAGGCCTCCACAATAGGAAGTACCGCGGGAGAATTAACCACCTAGGAGTTCTCAGGGAAAAAAAACAAAAACAAAAAAAAAAAAAACAAATGGGCAACACTATTAGGATCCAGCTCTCTTGAAGCCATAAGGAAGATAGGGCTATAAGAAGCAGTGGGGAGCTGTGCGATCAGTCTTTAAATATCCTGAATGGCTCTGATGAGAACCTTTGGTTCTGCCCGTTCATAAGACCCAGCATTCTGAGAGGCCTCACTGCACCCTCTGCAAATTATGGGGCAGAGAAGCTGCCCAGACTGCACTACTGGGAGGAGAGAGAAGGAAAAGAGGAAGGGAAGGGAGGTGAAAACCCATTGAGAGAGACCCAGGAGGGTTGTTGGTAGTGAGAGTTAAGAGTGAACAGGAACTAGGGCTGTTCCGGCAGCCTCCTGAAGCTACCGTTCCATATAGAGGAGCAAAGTAAAAATGCCACCCTGGGTCTTTCCCAGTGTGCTCTCCGCTGAAGGCTCGAGGATCGGAGGGAGGCGGGAGGGGCTGGCAGTCTCCCCTGACATCATCCTTGAAACTAAGGGATGTGACTCATCAGGTAGGCACCTAATACAAGACTATTATAAGACTTTTACATCAAAATGGAGGAGCGGTTTGAGCTGGTACAGGCCCCTAACCTATCGTAAAGCTCCAGTCCCAGAGGCAAGGGGGGTTGTAAAAGAGTGTGCCAGGCAGTGAAAGGGAAAGCCAGCCCCTAGGCAGAAAAACCGAAAAGCCCCTAGACACCTGTGACGTCAGGATCCTTTGTCTGCCCGTAGCCATCAGGGATGCAAATGGTAAACTAATGAACAAAGGCTGGCCATGTGGACTGCCTGGTTCTGGGAAGGAAACAGTAGAGGGGTAGGGATGGAGTGGACAGGATTTATTTCTTTCATCTACCTGCAGGTTTCTTATCCTTCTTGTTGACTTCAAAGCACCCAAAGGAGTCTGTAAACCCGGGTTCCTAATTTTATTTCATGGTAGATACTTGGTGAGTCTCCCAGGGTTCCACTGTGGGGCTCTAACATAAATTTACTAAGACAACCTCCCATTCTTTTCTTGATTTCGTGTTTGTCATGCACATACGAACTCGAGCCTTTCTCTGCCCTGGAATACGCCAAGAGCATCTTACACAGGGACCTTAGAGACTAAATCAGAAGAGCAGGTATGGCTGTGTGCTCTCTCTAATTTGTTGTCTCGCTGACCCGCTCGTTCCTACCAAACGACCTTTAATCTCATCCACAGCCCTGGAGTCTTCTTTGCAAATATCACTCTAACTCTTAAACGCTAGGAGCCAGGTCAGAAAAGTGACTCAGCAAACCACATGGTGTCATTTGAAAATCTTTTTTTTTCCTTTTGCTTTAGAATCTGAAATGAAATTCCGTCTGTTGAAAAACCCAAAGATCCTACCACCCTACATGGGGCCTGTCTCCGAATAAGATTGGTTTCGGATGTCTCCGAATAAGATTGGTTTCGGATCACACTGCTCAAACAACTCTTAGGGCACTAGATTGACTGTCTATTCTCTGCTCTGTCAGCCACTTTTTAGTTTACATTATGAAGACCTGAACTACATAAAATAAAATGATTTTAATTGCACTTGGAGAAGTGACTATTTTAAAGAATTTCTGGGTAAATTCTTTTGAAATGAAGAGAACCCCCCATTTACCTGTGGTTTCAATTTGATTTAATAAAGTCCATTTCTCCTGTAGCAAGACAAGCCTTAAGGTACTCCGAAAGTGTGGCCAGAGATCCTAAAAGGCAGTAATTGTATGTACTTATGCCACTCACCTGCCCGTTGCTGTATTTTAGAGGGTGGGAGGACTCTGTTTTTACTAAGGTACAATTTGGGGCTGGCCTTAGATGTTTCTGTGAATACAGGACCATCTTATTCAGGTTTTGTTTAATAAATTAGTATATAAAGCCGGGTCGTGGTGGCACATGCCTTTAATCCCAGTACTTGGGAGGCAGAGGCAGGCAGATTTCTGTGAGTTCAAGGCCAGCCCAGCCTGTTCTACAGAGCAAGTTCCAGGACAGCCAGGGCTGTTACACAGAGAAACCCTGTCTCCAAAATAATAATAATAATAATAATAATAATAATAATAATAATAATAACAACAACAACATATAAAAAAGCTCAGACTATGAGCTACTTAAAATAGCCTCAAAGGCTGTAAAGAATGCCTTTTACTGTGTCAGATACACAATAAATAAGTAGCCATCAGTTACTAAATAAACAAGTAATAACATCCCACAATTGTTTTCCTTCTAGAGAAAACGTCTGTGGGGGGAGTTGTGCAAATAAATTTGGTCATGCTCATAGAATTAACTTTTTGAAAGAGGGTACACTTTGTGGGTTCCCCAGAATTGAAAGCTTTATGGCTAACTAGTGTCAAAACCACAGAGCCTCACTGCTTCGTCTACTTGGTACTTAGTATAGGCAGTCCTGTTTCAACAACTATTGCAACCGATAGCAGTGAGAGTCCAAAATCTCCTTATTGTCACTTTCTGCTCCCCCCTCCCCAAGCAGTCTCCCTGCAGAGCTACTGCAGTCCTTCCTCTCTGCAGTGCCCCACCTTCACCCCAGATACCTGGAGGACCAGGATGTAGCTCTAGAGGCATCCAAGTATTTGCTGGCTTCACCCTTCTAGATAGCATCAGATTCTCTCTCCTCTGGTCCCTCTAATCAAAGCCCCTCCTCCTCATCTGTATTTGTATCTGAATCCTCTCTTCATTTGAAGCAAGCTCAAAACTCCTTCCACCAAAAAATTTATCTTAATCAAGCCCCCCCCCGACTCCAATCACCCATTAACTCAGTTTCTAATGCCCTAGAGGACTTACTCAGTGAGTATAAATTGTGATGGCAGGTTTCTTCTACAACTCGTGTGATGGCTACCAGTTCCAGGATTGTGAATCTGATAGGAGCCAAGCTGTGAGTTACTCTAAGATAGGATGCTGCCTCTGTACACTTGTGCTTTACATTGTACGTATTGGTTGATCGCCCCCTCCTAAAAGAGGTCATGTAATCTTTATTGAAATGTAGCAAAGATGCTCAGTATTCTGCTCTGTGCACTGAGGTATTGGTGACATGGTAATTTTCAGACTTGAATGTTCAGATGAGTTAGGATTTGCTTACCTGAGTCAGCTTTTGCCGCAGGGTGGATCTCAGGATGTCCCAACTTGAGCATCCCTGGAAACAGGTGGCTGCCCACACGTTAACCTTAATGCTCTGCCAGTCTCCCAAACATTTACCTAAAGGCGCTGAGATCTACTACCCTCACCTCTTTAGTAAATTATTCAAGACATGGAGAAATCAGAGATGGCTCAGTAAATTACAAATGTGTTGTTGGGGGTGGAGAGAATAACCCTGATGTAGTATTGGTGCATTAGCGCCTGAGGGCGCTGTTCCCAAAGTGGAGGAGGGGTTTACTGGGAGAGGATGGAGGGGCGCAGCAGCTAAATTACGCTCTTCCTAATTCCCAAGTGCCTGCTTCCTTCCCAGCCTTGGACTAACGGCTGATCCCGAGGCAACCAGCAAAAGTAGTGCAGGCACCTTGGTGCAGGGGTGTGTGTATGTGTGTGTGTGTGTGTGTGTGTGTGTGTGTGTGAGAGAGAGAGAGAGAGAGAGAGAGAGAGAGAGAGAGTTGTAGTGTGTAGTGTGGGGTGTATGTGTTACATTTTATTTATTTATTTGTCTATTTGTTTCTTTATTGCAGCTGTGTCTTACCTGTAATAGGAATCCCCTCAGAAATGCTGCTCTTTAAGGCAGAAACACAAACCCACAACCTCTCCTCCCCTTGGCAGAAGAAGGTGGCTTTGCCAGAGCTTAGTTAGGTGGGAGCATCCTAGATGCTGATTCAGGCCTGGGCTGTGGGATCAGCGCCAGGGAACTCCAAGGAGACTCCGCTGTCCAAACTGTGGGAACCTAGAGTTATCACTCTACTCAAGAATTTTCTAGTGACTTCGGCCTGTGGATTATTACCAAAACGCGATTCACGGCGATGGTTCCTTATCTGTGTGATATCTATGATTCCCTTCCCTGCAGTGGCGAACCTGAGCTGGGCAAGCCCACTCAGCTTCTTGTTGCGCAGATCTTTACAGAAATACAAGATCGACTGCGGGCCCCTGGGAATAAATGAGAGAATTCTCTTCATCTTGTTCTGAAACCCACAGAGCAGTGTCAAGTAGCAAGCCTTTGAACCCTGGGCCTCTAGTCTGCTCAGTCCCTGCAGCCACACGGCTCTGGGTGGGGAGGATTGGTTTGCAGGTGGTTGTTGCACGCAGTTAGAAAGGGTGCTGCGGAACCCTCGCCCTCTTGCGTCCAGCTCTCTTTAGCGCTGTGGCTTGATGTCTGGGAGCCTGGGCTATGTTAGCGCCACAGCTGGTCAAGGCAAGGAGTGCGTTTGGTGTTCTGTGTGCCTGTGTATGCGTGGGGTCGGGTGGGGGGCGGGGGTACTGGAGAATCTGGTACTACTGGGCTCTGGATTTGGACCCCAGTCCTTGGTCTCATTTTGTACCCAGCACCAAATAACTACGACCTTAAAAATGAAAAGCACAAGTCCCATAGTAAACATGCCAAAACACTGGAAATAAGAGTATTTCCACCATCCAGGTGATAACACTTTCAGGGGCCCCTTCCTTGAACGAAATTTGTTGCGACTGACTCTTTTGCAGGCAGCAGGGAGCTCACACTGGGCTCAATCTTCTCCCGGCCCCTCCCCTGTGGATGTTCCAGCAAATTCATCGGAGAAAACTGAATGGCAGAAATTCGGGACAGAGGAGTTTTGCAGAATGTGAAGTGTGATAGAAAAGGTGAAATGAATTTTGCTAAAGTGTATCCAAGGCAAATTTTAAGATTAGGTGGAATCATGGCTCAACAATCCCCTCCCGCTTTCTCAGGCTCTGAATTAATTTCTCCTCCCAGCGAAATCACAGGGCTTGGGAAGGTGCCTAACAGCTAAAGGAAGCTGTTTTTGTTTTTTAATTCGTTTGTAGCTACCGAATAGCACCCTGAAAGAGTCACCAAGTTGGTGCAAAACGGTAGCAATCCCCTAGTTTTTAAAAAGGTTGAAAGATGCCCCTCCCCCTTCATTCCGCTGAAGAGGAAAAGCGCGACTTCAGAAGATGCGCGGGCTCTCGCTGGATCTTCTTTTCTTGTGTTCTTTACCCCCCCACACACACACACACTCACACATATTCTGTGTATTTGGATCAGAAGAAGGAGCATATTCATGTTGATCTTTCTGCTGCGTATGTCAGGGCTGGGCTGTTTTGAGTGATTCCTTAGGAATTCCCGTCCCGCCAGCATCCCCCTTTTTCTTCCCCCATCCCCATTTCCAGCCCCCCACCCCCGTCTGCGAATTGTAAATCAGCTCCCCCACCATTGCAGGTCTGAATTTCAGAATAGCACCTAGAGAGTTGACGGGGTGGTGAAGACCCTGCTTCGTCTAATTATCATTAGTCGTGATCTCAGAAGTGATGAGGACTTTGCAAAGAAGAAGAGTTGAATCAAAAGCGAAGTCGCAGGCTGAAGGAAGTGTTTCGATGCCCAAACAGCTGGAATTTACCACTGGCTGCAAGTCTGTACACACACGCACACAAACACGCACGCACTCGCACTCCGGGCTAGGTAAGGCTACTCCGACCCTAGCTTGGCGCTCCAGTCTACGCGCGTCACCCTTTTCACAGCTGGGCCACTCCCGTGGGGCTCCTGTCCGCCTCCCAGACACTCGAGTTTGAGGACCCCCAACCGGGTTGCCCTCTCTCTGGCTCTGGGGCAGCCAGGAGCCAGCAGTCCGGAGGACAACGCACTTACCCCCTTGCTATCGCAGCCCTGAGGACAGGACTAGCGGCTAGACTTACCCATGGAATCGGGCAGGGACATGTCGCTGGACCGTTGCTGAGTCAGGGACTGATGCATGGTGAAAGCTGTCCAGTTGCCCGGGTCTCCGAAGCTGCTTCTAGAGCCCCTGACTCAGGGCGCTCCGCAGAGCATCCTACTCCGTCGCCGCCTCTCTTGGTCTTTCTGAGCGCTGAGAGAGACTGACTGCCTCGGGTTGAGAGCTGCAGCCCAAGTGCCGCCTCCCCCTCCCTTCCCCTCCTCTCCCTCCCTCCTCTTCTGCCTCCCTATGCTCCAAGAAGCAGCAGCATTGGCGTCCTTGCAGCAGCGTGCGCTTGCGCAAGACCCCCCCCCCCCGCTTCGGCCTCCCCATCCTAGTTATCCACCTCCCAGCCTCCCAAGCCAGACAGGGAGACGGTTTCGCCCCTTGGGGCCAAAGCTGCGCAGAGAAAAAAGGCTTCAGCCTGGGGCCAACTGGCCTCTGCCGTTTAAAGAGAGGGTCTTGCTTGGGTAATAAACCTTTTACAAGATTTATAATTGGGGAAGGGGGCAGAGTCAGAGGTTCAGAACTGGAAAAGGCATACAGGGACACAGACAGACAGACACAGACAGACAGGCAGACACACGCACGCACGCGCGCGCACACACACACACACACACACACACACACACACACTTATGCAGGTCTGATCTTACAGCTTCCAGAATGACATAATGGACCTGGAGATGATCCAGAGAAGAGCCACTCTATAATCAAAAGGATGGTGGTGGTTGCGGAGTCGGGACAGGGGGGAGGGGGAGCAGAATGCCTTATGAAGATAGATTAAACAAATTCGTACTCTTTAGTCTAGAATGATGAAGGCTGGGAAGGGATGTGACCAGAGTGTATAAAATTATGCAGTTAGAGACAGAGAACACAGCCTTATTCATCACAACTGAGAATTCTAGAACTAACAGCCCCCCTAAGAGCTAGAAGGAGGTTCAGCTAAAGAAAACATGACACTATGTCAATATCCCAGTTTGTATTTTTGTTCAAGACAGTTTTATATCAAGATAGGCTTTTTAGACCACAGCAGCCATGAAAGGGAGAAAGAGGGATTATCAATAACCCCATTTTATAGATGAAGAAACTGACTATGCGTTAAAAATTCTCTGTGACTTTGAAGCTACTAAGTGACAGAAATCTGATTCAAAAAGGGATCTCAAGTCGAGGGCTCTTACTATGAAAGCGCCTACAAGGCCCTGCTCCTGCAACTCAACCCAAGTTAAGTATGAAATTCTCCAGACAGGCTAGGAAGCTGGGGCAAGGTGTAGCGTGTCTGCTCTGCAAGCTTGAGGACTGAGTCCCATCCCCAGGGCCCAAGCTAAAAGTCAGGTGCAGCAGCGCTTGCTTGTAACCCCAGCCCTGAAGGGGCAGAGACTGCAGAATCCAGAGGTTGTTGGCCAGACCCAGGTCCAGTGAGAGATCCTATCTCAAAAAAAAAAAAAAGAAAAAAAATGGAGAGAATGATTAAGGAAGACTCTCGAGATCTACCTCAGACCTCCTTATATGTGCACGTACACACACTCACACTCACACTTACACACACACACACACACACACACACACAGAGAGAGAGAGAGAGAGAGAGAGAGAGAGAGAGAGAGAGAGAGAGAGAGTCCTGAGAAGAAGGAATGGGGGTAAACTCCTGGGTTCCTTTCCAGATCTGCCTTGCTAATCTGCTCTGAGACATTGTTTCCTTACCCAGGAAATGGAACCAAAGGCCCTTGCCCTTTCTCACCTTCCAAAGGAAGAAAAGATTCTTCCTGAAGGTTAGAAAGAAAGGCTTTTGTAAAGAACTTGGACGCCCCAGGGGCCAGGTTGAACGCTGTGTCAAGTATTATTAGCAGCCCTACACTACAGACGTGGTTTAAAGATCTGTGGCACATGTCCTAGATAGACACAAGATGGCCCCTCTTGTAAAGATGGGTGTCTTAATCAAGCTTGGCGTGTAGGTCATTCTCCAGGAGCTCCAGGGTGGCAGAAAGAAAACCCGTATTTATACTGTAGCAATGACTGTCTTTCAGTCCCATTTATTTAGCTCTTCCTTCTACCACTCTGAATATCTCATGTTTAATGTGAGGAACTCCTGCAATCAGTCCTGATTTCTCAGGAGTGCTTCATAATCAGCTTATTTTGCTTCTGTGAAAGTAGCCTTGAGGAAAAGAGATTGTTATACAGGCTGGAAGACTGTTCACCACCACCTTCTTTAGTAATGCGTGTCTCCCCTAAGCAACGACACAGCGAGAGAGGCTGAAAAATGCCAAATACAGGCTTGTTACTGTAGCATGCTGCCTTAAGTAGACTCAGGTAAGCTTTTGCATTTTAGAAAGAAATGCACCTACCCATCCAGTGAAACAGAAAGTTTATGGTATGGGACCTTTATAAAAAAGAGCCACAAACCAATGAGGAACTCTTAATGAGGGGAGGGTAAAGCCTTACCTTCTGCAATGTCTGTATTCCCGAGTCGTGTGTGAAAATTGTACATAATTTCTAAAAGAACTAGAGGAGCCAGCTGTTTAAAAGACTTGCATTCAGCTGGGCAGTGGTGGCGCATGCCTTTAATCCCAGCACTCAGGAGGCAGAGGCAGGCGGATCTCTGTGAGTTCGAGGCCAGCCTGGTCTACAAGAGCTAGTTCCAGGACAGTCTCCAAAGCTACACAGAGAAACACTGTTTTGAAAAACAAACAAACATACAAAAACAAAAAAAGCCTTTGCCTTCTATGTATGTCTTCCATACTATCTCTTGGGGTGTGTGTGGTGGGAGGTATGGGCCTTGGAACATAGCAAACACGCAGTCAAGTTAAAATGACTTTGAGACCCCCTAGCAGAGAGAGCAGCAGTGGCTGTGACAGGTTATGGAATAGTAGCAGTTGCCTTCCCAGAAATGATGTACCTGTTTGGATCTCAGAAAAGGACAGGGGCTAGAATGAGAACTAGTGGGTAGGGGGACTCGGTGGGGGCCTTTCTTCAGGTATCTAAACTTCTTTCTCATCCAAAGAAAGTTTATCTGAATTCATAATGAACTGGGCAATTGAAAAGCAAAGGACAATTTCTTCATGGAATTCATCCCAGTTTTCTTCCTTTCAAAACATGTGCAGATTGTATGCATAAATAGACTCTTAATAAATTTTACCAATAGACAAACCATCTAGATGAAGGAACAGGTATTTCATGCAAATGGAGGCTACTGTAAAATTGCTTGGTTAGTTTCTGATTAAAAAAAAGAAATTATTATAGTGGCTTAAAATAAATCCTTTTCATTGCAAGTTTAATCAAGCATATAGTGCTGCCCTAGGTTGCAAACTATTTTACGGCATCGGGAAACTTTGCCAACAGAGCTGCAGCCCAATTCTCTCTATCTTCTTGAAGCCAATAATGAAGACTCTTCCCAGAAGCCTTCAGAATAGAAAAATGCCAGATGGCACTCTGTTTCTAACACATTCACCCTGGGAATACTCAAAACAATCACCTCCTTATTTTGATGATCAATTTGACTTAGTTAAATTAATGTAGTATGTTCCAGACTCCAAATTTGCGATTCTGAACCAGAAGGATATCTACACACACAGACACACACACACACACACACGCACACACACACACACACATTATGCATGTATATTGAAAAGGGATGGTCATACACATTCATATTATAAATATACATGCACACATATTAATTCACACATGCTGTATGTATATGCATCTAAACTACTATGTCTATACACTGATTATTACCACTTCCCAGTTTTCAGGCTTCTGTTGACCAAAAATACAGAGGAGCTTCAGAAAAATGGAGCAGCTCAGAGTCCACACATTCCTAGTTGAGGTTCGGCATTGGATCTACCAGACTACTTTAGGTCAATGACTGGTACTTAGTGTCTATACCACAAAGTGAGTCCATACTCAAGAGAACCATAGTTGAAGGTCTCATTTCAACCGTGAAACTTGAATGGTTCCCATTGTCAGCTGCTCACTTTCGTTGGGTACCAGGAAAACAAGTACAGCACTAAGGGATAACAGTGGTACTGTTTTGTTTTTGCTTTGTTGTTGTTTTCCATTTTATAGTGAACTTTGTTTATCAATCACTATTTCCCAATAGCAGTAAGCAATTTATCATAATGTGATATTGACGTGGATGGGCCATCATTTACTTACCACTCTGCTGTTACTGGACATTTTAGTGATTTCCAGTTTTCAAACTTGTAAATAGCATAATGAACTAAATCTTGCATCTTTTTCTTAGAAGATGCTACAATTATTGAATTATTAATTGAAAAGTTCCAAAATATATGTTATTGAATGAATTCTTATCCCCATACATAAAGTGCACATACTGATACATTTACACACACACACACACACACACACACACACACACACACACACACACTGACCAGATTAACCTTTCCAACACAGATGCCCTTTCTCAGTTATCCTTCAGGAAGTTACCAGTACTCGGATATTTATCAATAAGCCTAAATACTTTTTTGTTTATTTTTGTAAATGTATCTTAATTACAATATTTCTCCCTTCCCTTTTCTCCCTCTAATCCCTTCTGTATACCCTTCCCCATCTCTTCTTCAAATTCATGGCTTCTCTTTCTGACAATTGTTATTGCATGCATATCTGCATTTGCATATCCATATATATATATTCCTAAATATAACCTGTTGAACCCATATGTTACCTGGATGTATGGTTTCAGGGCTGACCGTTTGGCACAGGACAACCAATTGTTGTGGAGGACCTCCCCTCCTACTCCCAGCTTTCCTCAGTTGCTCGTAGTTCTTTGTGTAGGACCGAGGACTCATGAAGCCCAAATACCTTAAAGTATGTACTGTCAGATTTCCTCCAAAACATTGGTAGCAAAGCATAGGAAAATGTCTGAGTTCCCAGACCATTTTGATTTGCCGTAGAAAAGGAGATACTTAGCTGAAGACACACCAAGATAGAGTCATCAATATGCACAGATAGTCAAGAAGCTAAACTGGGTTCCACTGAGCAAAACACATCCAGTAGGCACCACAGATGTAGACTACAGACACAGAAGTCAGTCCGAGAGACAGACAGCACGGTCACAGCCCACAAGTGTCTTAGGTCCTCCAAGCACTCACATGTTTCCATCATTGTATTTTTATTTAATATTTTTAATGTTTGGAATGTTTTGCTTAAGTGTATATCTGTGAGTGCCTGATGCCCAAAGAAGCCAGAAGAGGGTGTCGGATTCCCTGGGACTGGAGATACAGACAGCTGGGAGCCACCATGTGGGTGCTGGGAATTGAAGCCAGGTCCCCGTATATGTTCTCTGTTGCTCTCTTTTGCACATACTTAGTCTTTATATGTAGCTTTCAGTTTTCCTACACTAATCACTTAGCTATACCTGGTACAGTGCTGGCATTTAGATACTCGTTGAATATAACACTTTGTAGCTACATTTTTTCTGCTTATTAAAATAAATGTGGACATTCTAAAACTTTCCTCAGCTGCTTAATTCTACAGAGCAGCAGAGTCCCAATTCCCCACAGCTCCAATCACAAGCAAAAGGAGGCTCTACAGCTTGGTTGTCATTTTTCCAGAACTTTTCTCCGTGAATATTTTTTACTTTTACTCCACTTTGAGGATTCAACATTCATTTTTAAAAGTAAACTTTTGAGCTAACAGTAAATCTTTTATTAATCATTGTGACATGCTCAATGGTTCACAAATGATTCACATCTTCAACTAACCAAACCTCCTCCAAGGTTATGATACATATTGAGTTCTTCCAGGCAGGGAGTGGAAATTCCATCTCCATTCTTATCACTAATGTGTGATGAAGAGCATCAGGAGAGGTCTAGGAAAATGAAGAGAACAAAACCATTTTTATCTCAAGCAACACGGTTTGGAAACATTCGCTGAGCATCGCAATGATGCAAGGATACATACTTCCACTGAATTCTTGATAGGAGTGTTCTGAAGAATGAGCAATCTGTTTCCTACAACAGGAAGGGGATGGTTTCTTTGTAAGGTCAAAGTATTTGTTTTCCCACAGAATTTCACGTCTCCCTAATGTAAAGGCACAAAAATGCAACAGAGAACAATGGTGCATAAAACAATGGATACACTGAGGACAGTGTGATATTAAAAGAGCTAGACAATGCTTGAGTTTTAGAATAAATTCAGCGGTCTCTAATAATAATAATATAATGATGATATTAAAATCAGAGTAAGATCACTCAAGGAGTAAATGTAATTAACATTTTGTAGAGTAAATGTTTACATAAAATGCTATTAAAGAAGCATAGCCCTACTGAAAAATTCCCCACGCTTATTACTCTTTCATCAGGAAAAGAGGGAAGATGATGGAGAAAGTAGCTTTAAAAGCACAGGAACTAATTGGGGGAGCATTCAGGGGTATCTCTTCATTTAAATGTCCTAGTTTACCTGATAGCAGTGGCAGTTGGTGGAGTTAGTACATACAAATAGAATTCAGTTAAGCCATAACTACCCTGTTTCCTTCCTCTAATTAATCACTGAGATCAGTACATCCTTTTCCCTTTTTGTTATAAAATTAATCATTAAACACCTAATTAAATGTGGCATTGTCACAGGCAGGGAAGTGTGTATCCAATTGTTTCGTTCAGGTTTAGCCTGGAGAGGATGCCTGTGTTCAGTAGTTTCTGGGAATCAATAGATTTGCTACCAGTTAAAACTGTTCCACAGAACCTTTCAAAATGTTTACTCTCTGTGACCCAGTAATTCCACTTCTGGGAATCTGTGCTAGGGAAAGAGAAATCTGGACTAAGATTTATTGTGGAAGTCAGTGATGGCAATGTTATTTACAGCCTAAGAATTGTAGTGGGAAAAAACCTGAAATGCTCAAAATTAGGGGAGTGATTTAGGAGGTGATGCCATAGACACGTGGTGAATTTGTAATACAGCTAAGAAAATCGTGTTTTCAAATATTTAAGAGCCAAGACACATACATAGCAATGAGGGAAGGGGTAGGCTAAGATGTGTGTGTATGCTATGATCCCAGTTTTGTTTAAAATTTCACACGTATGCAAAGAAAATGACTCAAAGGTCACTTGCAACATTAACTGTATCTGAGCAGGGAAATGGCCAATTATTTTTATTCTTTCCTCTATTTTTAAATATATAAGAAATTGTCCTACTGAAATTAGCACCAACCAACCAATTCTGTTCGATAAACAAATTAAACAAATTCGTGGGTGTTAATTATATTCTCAGCCTTGCAGAGTATGCCTGGACTCACCCTGGATGTGCTGTTTGATTCCCCAATGCACACGTGCATGCATGCACGTGAACATACACACACACACATACACATGCACACACACACACACACACACACACACACACACACACACACACCTTTTTCAGTCTTGTTTGCCTTCGTACAAGTTTCAGAAAATGTGACACCTCTTTCAAGGGAATGTGTAGTGCTCGGTGGTGTGATTAATGCTTGTTGGTGCTGGCAGGTGGGCATGCACTTATCCTGGTACAGCTGTTTATGCCCCTGAAATAACACCAGTAGAGGGCTGTCTACTCTGTGGATTGCCTGGAAGGAGCTGTTTGGTAGAAAACTGGCCAGTCTGAGAAGACAAAAGGAACTTTGTGCAGAAACCTGGGGAAGGGGAAGAGAAATTTGAGGGCAAGACAGAATAGAGAGAGTGCTACGTCATCAACTACTGTTTGCTAGAGAGGATTGCCCTGCTAAGACTTCCGTGAGTTACAGTTTACAAGAAATAAGACTGAGCTAGTAAGAAATCCTATTGGAGGTGAAATGCACCCAAGCTCATGCCTGTTTGACCTCTCTGTAAGGAACCCAGACTTTTGCTATATCAAGCAGGTAAGTGTTGGGGAAGGGCCACCTTTCTTTAACAAAAACTCTGACGTGGGATGTCCTTCTGTATTTGTGTTGCTTTTATTGGTTGATAAATAAAGGTGTTTTGGCCAATGGCTTAGCAGAGTAAAGCCAGGCGGGAAACCTGAAAAGAGAGAGAGAGAGAGAGAGAGAGAGAGAGAGAGAGAGAGAGAGAGAGTAGGAGGAGTCAGAGAGACACCATGTAGCTGCAGAAAAAGAAAGACACCACCGGAACCTTTCTGGTAAGCCACAGCCTCGTGGTGATGCACAGATGAATAGAAATGGGTTAATTTAAGATGTAAGAGCTAGGTAGAAAAATGCCTAAGCTATTGGTCAAACAGTATTGTAATTAGTATAGTTTATGTGTGATTATTTGGGTCTGAGCATCTGGGAAACGAACACGCAGTCTCCGCCCACAAAACTCCTAAATGACACAAGTAAAATATACAGGCAAATCTCAAATAATACAACAATTGCATTAAAAATTTGCCTCATTTTTAGCTGCTGCATATTATTCTATAGGGTTTTTGTTTGTTTGTTTAAAAACAAATCCCTCCATGATTGAACATTTAATTTAGTTTCAGCTTTTCATACCTATAAGCAATGTGGTAAACATGCCTGTGTACACACCACAGAATCAATTTAAGGGAAAATCTTCCTTCCATCAGATATGCATTACCTAACCATTTGCAATTAGTTTCCTGGGCTCTGGAGAACAGTTTTTAATGGCTATGCCAAATGTTCTGTAGCATCCCGAATAGTCCTAGGCATCTTTTCCAATTAAGTTGGAGTCTACTACACACTGCATTTTAAATTACCTTGTGCTTTAAGGATGGGGAACTGTCTTACATTATTGATACAGTGTTATAATGTCCTATCTTGGTATTAATATCCTGAACTTGAATGAGCACTGTCTGAAGAGAGGCGACAGAGGGAGGCTGCTGGTACCTACGACCAAGGGCAGCCCAACCCAGGGCAGCACAAACACAGAAGAAAGATTATTGCTCCTCAAGTTGCACCCAGCCTCTGGCAGAAGGCCCAATTTCAGACAAGGCATTTATCTGCCGCCTATTGGTTGGCAGGAAAGGAAGGAAGCACCTATGTGGCCATCCGAACTGGGAAAGGAGACCTGCTGCTTTCTGGCACCTCCCATCCTATCTGCCTCCCCTTAGCCAAACTGAAACACATTGTTTACAAACATGCCGTTTGGCTGCTATAGGCTCTTATCTTAATATCCTACTTGGAGGTGAACTCCTTAGCCATTGGGTGATGCCCCCATCAAAACTTAGACTTTATAATAACATCTAGCTACTAGTATTCATTTGTATTGGCAATCTTGGGATCAAAAGACCACTCTTCATCTGTATGTATTTGGTCAAATCAGCAAATGCCTCTCGGAGTCTGTTTTTTTATTTGTTTTATTTTATACTTTCATTAATTAATTGTTTATTTTACATACCAACCACAGTTTCCCCTCCGTCCTCTCCTCTTTTTCCCTCCCCCACCTCCTTTATAACCCCTCATCCCTCAGAAAAGGTAAGGCCTCCCATGGGAGTCAGCAAAGCATGTGAGCCTCTGTTTTCACACCTGTAAAATGGGAATCATGCAGATCTTTTTTTAAAATGTGCATTAGTGTTTGATCTGCATGTCTTTGTGAGGGAGTTGGATCCACCGGAGCTAGAGTTACAGGCAGCTATGAGCTGCCATGTGGTTGCTGGGAATTGAACTTGGGTCCTCTGGAAGAACAGTCAGTGCTCTTAACTGCTGGCCATCTCTCCAGCCCCCATGTAGAACTTTGTTTGCAATATTTCATCATACCTTATCTCACAAGGTTGATGTAAAAAATGCAGTGTTACAGTATGTGTTACCTCACAGGTGTAAGGAAGGGTTCTCTGATTATATGATGTCAAAGTTCCTTATGAATTATTTGTTTCAGATAAGCTAGTTTCGTCTCCTACTGTTTCAGTTGGATTTTTGGTTAAGAGAATGTAAGAAAACTTCTTCCTACAGTGACAATGTCAGGCAGCGGAGATCCATTGTGATGGGGAAATCTTTCCAGGCCTTCAAACCCACATATGGAAAAGATGATGCTATAATCAAGAGAAAAGCTCACCAGAGACCATTACAAACAATTGTCAAAAAGATCTCTCGTAGTCTTTATTGTCACCAGTGAAGAGGAAGGTTGGTAGGAAGGGGGCAGGATAGCATAGACTTCTGTGGGTTGGCCCGAGGCTCTGTCTTCCCTGGGGAGATGTGCACTAGCAACTGTTTGGTGTATTTTTAAAGGTCAGAGAGGCTTGGGCTCTATAGGGTGGAGTGACTGTGGCACCTGATTAATGTCTGTGCAGTGCTTTCCAGAATGAAATTTAATCAGCAGAATGATTGCAGCAAGCAGCTGCCTGGAGGAAAATGATCCTGTTCTAATGGTGACTCGTTTGATGTGTTGGCATTGTTGTAAGGCACGTACATTATTAGTTCAACCAAAGGGGCCCCAACTAGGACACTAGATCAACGAGTAGGGAAATACAGCAAACACCATCGGCCCTGCCGTGGCTCTGCTAGGGCCATCACTGTCAGACTGTCAGTTCCTCCTCACTCCAAGGACCTTTCCTGTCAGTCTCCTTCCCACCCCTAGGGTCTTCCTTGTCAGCTCTTTTTGCATGCCCCCATCATTATCCATTCCCAGAGTACCCTCAGATCTGTCACTCTGGACACGCTCTCGCACTGCGGCGTCAAGGCTTTCACTGACTGCTTCCTCACAATGTGCGTGTACGCACACCCAAGCACATCTCCCTCCTCTCCCCTCATAGGGATCCTCAAGGTTTAAGTGAAATGACAAAATGGTCTCTTCTCACAGAAAATGATGGGAGTGTTCAGGTCTAATTAACCCTTCCGTCGTCAGCACAGAGGTGATTATACTGACTTGCAGAAACTCTGTGCTCACTATTACACTCTTTAATATGTAGAAAATTCAGCACAGGCCTATGTGACAGACATCTCCTACCACTCAAATGATGTATTCTGCATGAAAGCTGAGTGCATGAGGCATTCCTCACCAGGATGTGTGGTTCTGTGGTGTGTGATATTTTTTTCTAATAGAAGAGGTAATACAGTTGAGTTGGTCACGATTTCTTTGCTGGACTTTATTTCCCTAGTTGGCATTTTTTCACTGAATCTCTCCAGAGTGTCCCCCAAATGATGACCAGTGTCTGAGTCAGAATAAGTGCACTACTTGTAGCTAGGAAGTCTACAGTCCACCATAGGAAGAGAGCCGTGCAGGGTCAAAGTGGATGGAAGCATAGCCTTCTCTAACATCAGAGGCTGAACAGTCCAGTGTTCTGTGGGTCACTGAGACTGCTTCAAGATTCGTACACTTCTCCTGAGGTACCCATGAGCCCTGTGTATGAAGAAAATGTGGAATCCGAGAAAAATGGAGGCTCAATTAGTGTCCCTAGTCATATTAAGTTGTGTTTGTGGCGGAAGAGGGTTATCGAGATGGATTGGGAAGGACTGGAGTGTGTAGAAATGTTAAGTCATAGTTAAAAGACACTGCACCTAGTGTAGAACAGATCCTCAGTGAGCACTTGATATTTCTGGGGACTGGAAATAAGGAAAATGCAGATCCTTTTCTCCAGGAGTTCATACTGAAACAGGGAAGACAGATTTTGAAAGATATTTCAGCCAGGGTTAATAGTACATACCCATAATTCTAGCACCCATAAGAATCAAAGTGGGAGGATCACAGGTTGGAGACTTCTCTGAGCTGCATGGCAAGACTGTTTCAATTTTTTTCAATACAAATACTTAAGAATGTTGATAAAGGTGTGTGTTGGCTACTGAGAGAAGAGGGAGAAGAGGTTCATAGACTAGAGGTACAGAGGAAGTGTCACCTGACTTCATTATTAAAGAATTTATTCATTCATTCATTCCCTATGAACATAGTCAAGGACTGGTTTTGTTCATTATTGTATGCTTAATGCTGAGAATATTACCAGAAATATTATAGCTCAATAAATGTTCATTGAACAAATGAATACCTGATGATATGTGCCAACCCATGTGTTAAACACTTGAGATACATGAGAAAGAGTATCTATATAGATTTCAGTCAAGACTGGATAGTTTAGAGGTTTGAGAGATGTCTCAATGGTTAAGAACACTTGCTACACCATCATGAGAACCCCAATCCAGATCCCAGTACCCACATAAAAAACTGGACTTCCTACAAACACTTGTAACTCTGACTTCAAGAAATCCAGTTATTTCTTCTGGCTTCCATGCCTGTATAGGTACACACACACACACACACACACACACACACACACACACACACATGCACGCACGCACACACACACACCACAAAATCAATGATAAAATCAATCTTCAAAAAGACTAACAGGTTTATATCATTCAGATTGCTTCTTTCCTTTTTTTTTCCTATGTAACTGTATTAAAGCAGGATATTGAGGTCTTCACCTGTTGCTATTGAATTGTTCCTTTCCCGTCACAGTTGTAGCTGAGATAGTAGCTATGAAACATAGCAACAACCAGAAGATCCTGGTAGTGTGGGAATCTGGTGTCATTCTAGGTGTGCATTTATTACTGTTATGTATTCTGAATTCCAGATCATTTTAAACTAGAAAATGTACCACTTTGTGTCTATTAACTCTTATCTCAAAGTCTATTTTGTCTGAAGTATGTGTTCTTCAACTCTCCTTTGGTTAGACTGCATGGTCTAGTTTGATCTATCTTTTTACTTTTAGCATAATTGTGTTGTTTTAATCTTAATCCTTGTCTCTTGCAGCTAGCAGGTAGTTGGATCATTTTTAAAATGTGTTAATTAAATTTGTTCTTTGATTGTTTCATACATGTATATAATTCATTCTAATTATTCTCCCCCATCATCTCTTATCTGTTTCCCATGCCTATCAACGCCTCCTCCAGTCTCCAGCTCCTTTTCCTGCATTTTTTTTTTGACAGGACCAGCCTTGCGCATACACAGTGCAGGTAACTGAAGCTTCTGTGAGCTCGTGATTGCAATGGCTATGCCATGCCCCAAAGATGGCATTCCCCATCCCTTCTCACTTAACTGACATTCTTTCTACTTCTTCTTCCATAATGCCCCCCCTAGTCTTAGAGGGACTGTTACAAATGTCTTATTTAAGGCTGCAAATTCAGCACACTCAGCGTCTATGAGTCTCTGCATTCACTGCTGTTTACTGCAAAGAGAAGCTTCTCCGATCAAGGCTGAGAACAGCATCTATCTGTGGTTATAAACACAGGAACGTAGAAGACAAGTTGGTGCTGTGTCAATGTAACTCAACAATAGTAAGAAGTTCTCCTACAGGGCCTAGGACTTCCCCAGCCATGTGTTTTGGTCTGGGTTACAGTACCAGGCATGGATGCCCCCCTGTAGAGTGGGCCTCCAATTTAGTCAAAGGGTGGTTAACTGTCCCCATAGCAGCTGAAGCACTATTGCACAAGTAAACAAATCTTGCCTGGATGGCTGATATTGAAGACTGTAGGGCTCACACCTGGTTAAGATCATCTTTAAAAGACATTTTCTGTTGTAAATGAAGCCTGTTTCTTTGTATGCTAACTTCAAGATTAACTAACAAAAGAGACACACAAATGCAAAGAGGGAAAAGGGACTTTGGTCCAGTCCAGCCCCATTCATTTCCCTTCCTTCACGCTTGCCACATAAATTACAAATCACATCTTTCCACACCAGATGTGTAGCAATGCAGATCTGTTAGGAGTGCTTTCTGCACTTGTCTCTTAAATCAGAAAAGGAGAATACGGTGTGATTTGTGTAAACAGATGATCACCACTAAGTGATTGTGAGGAAAGTGTTCTGGAGAAGTGGGGGGAGAGGGGGGACTAGGAGTCTGTAGTAGGACCATGGCAGGACAGTAGACCAAATGCTTTCCTTCTCTACTGCCTATTACTAATGCTGTCAATGTAACCAAGGGCTCAGTTTTCAGGGGTGCAGAAAAAAGAGATGGAAATGTAGGTGCAGAATATGACAAAACTGGACATTCAAAATGTATTAGGATAATTTATGGAGTGAAGCACGAACCGGGGCAGACTAGCCCTTGGAGCTCTGTATTACTACATGGATTCTGGAGTGACATCATCCTTTGCCGAAATCCACCACTTAGTAAAGCTCTACGCGTTGATCAATATAGAGAATCAAATGATAGCTGTATCTAGAGGTCCACGAACTTTAAACAAGGTTCTCCCCGCAATAGTAAAGAAGTTATTAAGTAGAACAGGAGCACAGGTGTGGCTCAACTCAACTACCAGAATCATTATTTGGCTTCATTTCCCCGTGGTCATCATACTCATTATGCTGAAAATCCTTTAAATTTTAAAATTGGCATGGACATTCTGAGCAATACATTAAAATTAAATGTTTGGCATTTTAAACTTGGCTCAGTTAAATGAGATGCAATAGTTTCATGAAAATAATTAATATGGCACAGTGTGACTTATAGCAAGGAAGTTCCTTCAAAAATGAAAAAGTATTATATAAGACTTAACCAGCATTAACTATTCCAACTACTTTTCTACTTAACACCCCAGATTTTCCTGTTCTTTTTGTTTGTTTGTTTGAGACAGGGTTTCTCTGTAGCTTTGGAACCTGTCCTGGAAGTAGCTCTTGTAGACCAGGTTGGCCTCGAACTCACAGAGATCCTCCTGCCTCTGCCTCCCGAGTACTGGGATTAAAGGCATGCACCACCACCGCTCGGCCCAAAATTGTACGTTCTTAAATCTGAAAAGACAGTGCCTCAGTAGATAACTGCACTTCAGTGCAAGTCACATCCATTAAGGGCCTTATGCCCAATAGCCAACATTACTGGAATTGATGGCATTATCTAGTTAGCAGTCAGTAAATACTAGGTCATTATAGGTTTGGATTGTACGTTTGGTGTAGGAGGGTCTTCTGTTTATATATTGCCCTCATTGGTTAAATAAAGAAAACTGCCTTGGCCTTTTGGTAGGACAGCCCTTAGGTGGGCAGAGTAGATAGAACAGAATGCTTTGAGAGAGAAGGCAGTGTGGCAGACACAGACGCCATGCTTCTCCAGCACAAGATGGACACTGGTTAGACTCATGCCGGTAAGCCACAACTCAAGTGGCGATACACATTAATGGAAATGGGCTAAAATAATATGTGAGAGTTAGCCAATAAGGGGCTGAAGATAATGGGCCAGGCAGTATTTAAATAAATACAGTTTCCGCGTAATTATTTCCGGTACACACCGGGAGCCGGATGGCACAAGGGTGCCCTGTGCCGGGAACGCAGCCCGAACTCCTCATTGCTACATACGTTTGATCCCATGTCTGTTTCAACAAGTTCTCAGTGTAGATAGCCTTAACCTCCGAAAGGATACAATATGCTATTGTGCATGGTCTTTGCAGGCACTTCCTTCTCCATCGTTTGCTAGATGTCCTGGTACTGAAGGGAGTCAGCCTTTTGATAAGCCCTTGGCGAGGTAGGAATTCATTCACTATAGATGGCTTCTCACCATCACACAATATAGAATTCAATAGAATGTTGTTATTCTTCTCTTTGCTAGAAAAGAACATATCAAAGAGTTAGCATAATTAGTCACACTTTAGACAGTCAACTGGATGCCCTGGCCAACAAATGGTCCTACACGCACTTTGTATAAGCTCTGGAACTTTTGCATTAAAGTCGTCTCTTCTGGAAGAAAGGACTCTTGAAATCTATTTTATAGATACTCAAAATATAAACCAATATAACACATATTTCTGCATATACTAAGGTCATGGTAAATGGACCTACCAAGATAATCCTTATTCCCTTTGCAGTTTCAAGCCCTGATAGCAGGAAAAGCACCAATTGTGCCTTCCAGAGCACAAAATACCAGGCTCTTGAAGAAGGCATTCGGCGTAACTCCCCCCCCCACCCCGGGCAGCTGCTTTAATTGAAAATATAATGGACTCTTTAGAGACTCTTAAGTTGAAAAGTGACAAATGGACCCCCACTGAATGCCACGTTTGCCATAGGTACTGATTAATTTAAATTCACACATAGGAGGGCAAGTATTGCCTACATCAATGTCATATAGGTCCTTCAAATGCCATTATTGGCTATATAGGGGGATACCTGTAATGTTCATGGTTTTTGAGGACCACCCAACCATGCTCATGCTCCTAAGTACCTACCTACTTCACTTCTTAGGAAGATGCTTCTACTCCTCCACAAGTCTCAGTTGTCACCAGTTTAAATTGGTGTGATGATACCAAGGGTCAATCCTGCCACAAGTCCTAAAATTAAGCACTTCTTTGACATCCAGGGAAGTCACAAGGGTATAAAATAGATTAGCCATAAATTTTCTTCTCCACTGTGCTCCTGCAGAGAAAATCCCTAGCTAACTCCCAATCTTTAATATATGAATTCAGCACAGTTCTTGCTTGTCCCTACGTGGGAGGCATCAGTCCTTGAAGAGCCCATGAAAATATTCAAACAAGTTAATCATGTCCTTCCATGGGAACCAGGGGGCACATAAAAATCGTGATCTACAAGGTCTCTTCTCCCACAAACCCTGCTGTTCGCTCTTTATCAGGGACATCTTCCTGTGGCCTTGCATGGCACAAACTGTCCTCCTCCTTTAGGCTGCCAGTATTTTTGTCTTATAAACTACTGTCAGTCTCATCTGACAAATATCGAGTGTTATGTGTTCAGCTATCTTGATAAACCTATGAGGATCCATCCGTCCTTCACCAATGAATTGAAGATGTGGCCCAAAGAAGGAAATGCAAAGGGGGCAAACATATTGCCATTTATGCTTACTTACAGTTACGAGCTTGTTTTTTTTTTTCTTTCATGTGGATCTAAGTTACTAGTGTCCTTTCATTTCAGCTTGAATTCTCCCATTTTCTCATTTCTTGTAAGGTGCGTGTACCAGCAATATATCTGTTTGTTAATCTGGAAATGTTTTCATTTCCTTTTCCTTTTTTTTTTCTCTGAGATAATATCTTCCTTTATCTCGGGCTGGCTTGAACCTTGCGATTCTTCTATGTCATGCTGGGATCACAGCCATGTGCCACCACACTCAGCTTCTCCTACATTTCAGTGGAAGTCTTACTGTGCTTGTAGTTCCTTTTCTACAACAGGCTTTCACTATGTTGCCCAGGCTGGACTTGAACTGGTGAATCTCATGCTTCAGACTCCAAGTAGCTGGGGATTTTAGGTATGCACCACCTCTTTCAACATAGATACAGAATTCCTAGGTGACAGTCTTTTTATTTACAAGACATTTTACTGCCGTCTAGCCTCTATAGTTTCCCATAAGAAATGTAACTTTTAAATGTGGTGAAAATCCCTTGCATGTAATGAGTTTTTCCTTTCTCCTTGCAAATTTCGTTGCCTTTCAGTGGTTTAGTTATGATATAATTAGGTATGGAACTCTGAATTTATACTATTTGGAATTCATGTCATTTCTTGAATGTGTAGAATCATGTTATCATGCAACTATAATGAAATTTGGGATTTGTTTTTACATTCTTTCAAAAACACTTCTACCCACGTTTTCTCCCTTTTCCTTCTTGGCCTCCTATTGTGCTTGCCTTGGTATACTTGGTCATCTCCAGCAGGTCTCTGAGTCTCTGTTCTTTATGCTGTGTTTCATTCTCTCTATCCATTGTGCTTAACAATATTAACTAGCTTGTCTTTGAGTTCACTGATTCTTTCTTGTGCCTACTGATTCTTTCAGTGCTCGAGTCTACTGTCAAGTTCCTATAGTGACTAGTTTGCATTGGTTATTTTACTTTTCACCTCCACAATGTTTTTCTCTTTTTATCTTAAAAATTTTTTTGAGACAGACAAGGTCTCTCTTTTATGTAGCCCTTGCTGTCAAGGAACTCACTATTTAGACCAGGTTGGACTTAAGCAGAGATCCACCTGTCTCTACCTTCCAAGTACTGGGATTAAAGGTGTGCGCCACCACCAGTTGGCTGAACTCCATGCTTTCTACTTTATAATTGTTATCTCTTTACTGATAATCTCTAGTTGGTGATGTCATATAATGCTTCTGTAGATCTGAGTTCCTCTATGTTAGCACTTATAAACTTCATATAATAAGTAGTATGTCTGGGCTTTCTCAGGGACCGTTCCTATTTATTATTTTTCTCCATCAGCATATCACCCATCCTTTGCTGTTTTTTTTATGTCTCAACTTTGTTTCCGAAAAATGATATTTTAAGTCGTGTAATATGGCAATTGTGGAAATTAGATTCTTTCGTAAGTCTGGGGTATATTTTAATCACTAATTATTTTGTTATTATTCCTGTTTGTTTAAGCAATGGCTTGCTGAAGCGAGTCTGTGATGTTTATACTCTTTGTCACATCTGATAACTGAAGCCTCCATTTAGTCTGGTGGCCAACTAACGATTAAAGAGATTGTTTTTGAAATGCTGGAACCAGGAAGTTTGATAGTCTTCTCTGAGGTGCTCTGTGCTCACTGAGAGGCATTCGCCACTCAGTTTCACAGTTGGAAACTTCATACTATCCCTTGCATCTGTCTCTGTGGAGCTCAGTACAGCTTGAAAGGAAGCTTTTGGCTCTCTGCTGGTCTTTCTTGTGAACATCCAGCCCCATTCATGTGTGTGGCCCTCTAGGCTCTCCAGGTCCGAAAGAACTTTGTCAGCACCCTATGGATGTTTATTTTCAAATTTTTCATTTTGAGACCTTTTCTTTTGTCACCCTACATTGTTTGTACCAAGCTTTTCTTTATCAAATGACCTTGCTTTTAAACAATTGCTGCTTGTTATTTTCAACTCAGTGAAAAGACAAACTGAATTAGTTCAAATAAGGACAGATTTTTGAATGGACTCTTCCAGAAAATGATGAGACAGGTGGCTTACTGACAATAATAAGGGCAAGGCCTTACAGGAGCTGCAGCCCCACTCTGCCTCCTCAGTCCTCGTGTTTCCACATGATTCTAGAAGGTCATTTTTTCAAAAACTCCAGAGGTAGAGAGAAGGGAATAGTCATGTCACAAGTTAAAACACCAAAACATATATATGTATGTATGTATATGTGTGTATGCATGTATGTATGTTTCTGGGTGTTTTACCTGCACGTGTGTATGTATTTGCATTGTTCCTGGTGCCTACAGAAGTCAGAAGAGGGCGCTGGACTTCCTAGAAGTAGAGTTATGAGACGCCATCTGGGTGCTGGGGACCAAACGTGGCTCCTCTGCAAGTGGAACAAGCGCCATCTCCCCATTGCCCAATCTTATTCTTATCACAACCTGGATGACGGGGGGGAAACACTTGATTCCTACCATTTTAACCACTACTCTCTTCCTTCTGGGGAACATTTTTTGCTTCCTTACCACACTATTATCTCTGGCATGCTCTGAAAGTTTTGGGCAGTTTGTAATACAGAGAAGCTGTGTATTGAAATTTGAAGCTTGGAAGGAAGCAATCTAGTTAGTGTAAAGACAAAAATGTAGAAGATGCCACTGGAGTAGATCACTCAATGAGAATGTGAAGGATTAGAAAGTCTTAGGACAGAACCCTAAAGGAACAGAAATACTTAGGTGTTAGAGAAATGGGAGAAAAAGAAGGCCTGATCCAAAAGGCAAAATGAACCAGAAAACCTAGGCTTTATAAAAGGCTTTCTTGTTGACAGTCAGCCATAGTTTGAAAGTCAGTATCGTCCCATCATTCTTCTTGCTGATATGGAATCACTACTGTGTCTATCTAGCCTTGCAGCTGCTCTAGTTTTCATCCAATGATAGAGAATTCAGGACATTTGTTGCATCCACCAGACAAAAATTTGTCTATTTCACTAATCTTTTCAACTCTTGCTCAAATCCAGGCTTCTCGCTAAAGCCTTCTAACATGAATTAAAACAGAATCAATGTATAATCCTTATTTCTGGGTCCCCTACAACTCTTTTTATCTTTCTACCAGTATTATCTTTATTTGTACATGTACCTATCTAAAATATTTTGCTTTGTACCTGAGAGCTATGTTTTGAATGCAGCTCCTCAACAATTCAGAGGTTGTCAGTAGTGGGCAAGGCATATCTTTGCATTATTTTCACAATAATATGTGAGCTAAAATTATATCCATAAAAATTAACTTTTAAAAGGCAGTAAGAGAGAAAATATGCAATCCCTACAAGAGAAAGAGTTTCTTAGAAGACTTTTCAATAGCAACAATGTAGTGTGGGAAGTCCTTCTGTCTATGTGTTGTTTTTATTGGTTAATGAATAAATCTGTTTCGGCCAGTGGCTTAGCAGAGTAGAGCTAGGCGGGAAAACTAAACTGAATGCTGGGAGAAAGAAGGTGAACTCAGAAGAAGCCATGTAGCTGCTGCCAGGGACAGATGCACCAGAACCTTGCTGGTTAGCCACAGCCATGTAGTGATACACAAATTAATAGAAATGGGGTAAGATATGAGTTAGCCAGAAATATGCTTAAGCTATTGGCCAAACAGTATTGCAATTAATATAGTTTCTATGTGATTATTTCAAGACTGAGAATCCAGAATGAACAAGCAGCCTCCCCCAACAAACTGAAAGTCAGCGGTCAGTGCAAGAATTTCCTTAAAGGGCTAGTAAGTCTGTTAACTTTGAACTGATGAACAGGAAAGTCATTTTGTCTGCACAGGTGTAAAATAAAGATACTTTCATATATGCAAGCACAGAAAAAAGTGAAAGGGTTATACTTCAAGAAAAGAAATTCCTTTCAAAAAGAAGGTCTCAGACACAAGAAGGAACAATGGGAAAGTGTGGTTGAGTGTGTTTGGACAGGGTCTGAAAAAAGCAAAGTAAATCAATGCTATGGTTTGGTGCTGTACAGAAGCAATACAATAAAAATACTAGGCAATATTTGCACAAAATGTGTAAAGGCTTAAAAAATTTGCTTATTACAAAGTGATGCTTTTTCACTAAATAAATTCTAAAAGTAAGAGGGTGAGATGGGAATGCAAAATGGAACATAAGCAGAAGCAAACAAACCTAGCAACATTTCATACACATAACATAATCATTTTGGTAACCTTGCATAAAGAGAAAATATACAAAGAAATGTTTTAACATACCATTTTGACTGAATGTCATCAAGTTAAACACAAAGAACTAGTACTTACTAGGTATATTTTTATGCACTGATATACTTCAACAGGTCTGAAAGTTGTCGTAAATACACTTGAGAGTAACAAACACAAGGTTGCTTGGTGTCAGAGCAGGAAATCACAAAATAGAAAGGAAGATGGCTAGAAGGTAGTCTTGTTGTTTGGGATCTATGAAGCACTGTAGTCAATGTGAATTCATGGCTTTTGATATGTGTAACTTTTCCTGACAACTAATAAGCTCCCGTAGCGATTCACACATCTATGTCATGTATTTTCATATCTAGATAATCATCTGTAAGTAAAGGGACAAAAAACTTGGAGAAATCGCTGAATCCAGGGTGGAACAAAGCATGTGCCTTAGACTGCTGGAAAATAAGGAGATACTGAAAACATGATAGATAAATATCAAAGGGACACAGTTGTTGACCTGAAATGATACCAACTGGCCAAATACATGACAAATTCATGAACAGCATGGACAATAGTAATAAATTATAATCAATGTACAACAATGTTCACAAACATACTAAAATAAATAAAAATCAATTTCATATGGTAAAATGCCAGTTAGTAAATGTAAGAGGAATGATGGAATTCAAAAATTACCATTTGGCAACCAGCAAAATAATATTGGTTTTGGGCAAGAATATGAGCAGTTGCTGAAACAAGCAAGTGAAATTATGGGCGAGAAAAGTACCTTCATAATTCTCAAAGAATCCATAAATATGTATTTATTTCAGTGTAATATTTATTTTATTCAATTATGTGTATTGATTGCAATGTGGAGTATAACATTACAGTGAAAGGAAAGAGTCCCCTGTTTGGAACCACGTTAAGGAAGTAAACAAAGATTAAATTTTGAACCAAAGGACAAAGCAGTCTCCAGTGCCTCCAGTATGATGCACTGAACAGAAACATCAGTGCTGGCAAGATGGCTTGGCAGTTACGGAGCACTTGATATTCTTGTAGAGGACCCAGGTTCAATTCCCAGTACCCCCAAGAGGACTCAGCCATCTGTAGCTCCCATTTCAGGGATCCCAACTCCCTCTTCTGGCCTCCATGGGTACTGGGTATGCAAGCAGTGCACAGACATTCCTGCAGAGAAAACGTCTGCACACCGAAAAGAAATAAATCGATCTTTAAAAAGAGAAAGAAACAATGGCAGTTCTGTGACACTCCTGCCCAGGATGCACAAACTCAATCTAATAATGGGGAATCAGCAGAAAATCCCAAATTAAGAGACATTCTAAAAATAGCAGACCTTTAGTTGTTGAAAAAGTCATGTCCAGACAGAGACTGAGGAACTGTGAAAGATTTAAAGGAATCTAAAAGGTTATAGTAATTAAATACTGTGTATAGTCCTGGATTCAATCCTAGACCATATTTTTTTCTTTTGTTACAAATGTCACTAGTTCAACACTGATGAAACCTAATTTAAAATAAAAATTTGGCAATCTAATAATATTATTGTATCAGTGTTCATTTCTGAGTTTGATAATTGTTCTGACATTAAGAGAAAAATCTCTGTTTTTAAAAAACATCTATGTAATATCACAAACTTACAAAACAACCATCTGGTCTAACTTGCTAACTTTGGTAAAAGGAGTAAAATGAAATCTTAGATGCGCTGTAGTTCTTGACATTGCTAGGCAGCAATGCACAGTATTCTGAATCCTAAAAGACACACTATTTGGGGGCAACCTTTCACTTGTGTTTATGAAGTCCTAGCATTTTCAAGGTTTCTGCAATAGCTTTACATTCCTTTTCTGGGTGTAGGTGCTAAAGACCACAGACCTTGTTCCCAATGATCAACCTTACCGCTAGAGAATTTATTGTCTCAGTATTAAAAATCATATTTAATTATGTGTCTGTGTGTGGGTGTGTGCACACGAGTGCAGGTGCCTGAAGATGCTAGAGGTGTTGGATCCCCGAGGAGGTGGAGTTACCAGTGTTTGTGAGTCAACTTATGTTGGTGCTGGGACTTGAATACAAGTCCACTGGAAGTGCAGTACATGCTCTTAACCCTGTGTCATTTCTCTGGCCCCTTGAGTAGATTAGTATGTGCTAGTTACTAGCGATAAAAAAGTAAATACTCATCTACTCTACCCCAAACAGGTTCACACCCTAACATGGCATGTGAACTTGTAAATGAATATATGCTAATCCTGTAGCACACATAAAACACAGAATTCCAGAGGACAAAGCCCCAGAAAGATAAACTGTGCCTTCAAGAATCTTGAGAAGGAGCTGCAGAGATGGTTGAGTGGTTAGGAGCACTGACTGCTCTCAAGAGGACCCAGGTTCAATTCCCAGCACCCACATGGCAGCTCACAACCATCAGTAACTTCTGTTCCAGGGCACTTGTCATCCTCTTCTAGCCTCTCAGACACACACATATGTGCAAGCAAAAGACTCATCCTCATACAATTAAAATCAGTGCATCTTTTAAAAAAGAATCTTGAGGAACTTCAAGTAGCATCATGAGTAATTATTTGGGGGAACAGTAAGTATGGAACAGAGCAAAAATCATTCAAAATGGCATATGAGTGCCTCGGAGTCATGAAAGCCCTTGTCACATGAGGAGAATGGTGAAGAGTTTGAGGTGCCTGGAAAGCAGTGTCGGGGAACAAAGAGAACTGGGAAGCTAGCTATGGACAAAATAGGAAAAGATGGGTAACGATGCCTATTTTCACATTCCCTCCTATCCCAACTGCAGCACACTCCTCATTCCTTCTTCTAACGGAGAAGAATTCACGCTGGAGACCAGGTAAAGCAAGCGAGTAATCAAGGTTTATTTCAGCAGGCAAGAAAAGCAGAAAGCAAACACACCCTCCAGGTCAGAGGGAGCACCACGCAGAGCAGCAATGCAAAGAGCTGCTTCGAATATGAGGACTCATTAGTACTAACCTACCGTTTCTCCTCCCCTTGCCCACCCTTGGGGCAGTCTGGAGTACTCTCCTTCCTGGAATAGGCACAGGCTTTCTTAGAAGTCATCTTTACCCACAATTCAGTCTGCTGCAATGCATTCAGTCTGTTAGATACGTTAGATGTGCGAATATATGCAAAGGCTTAATTATACTCAAAGCAACAAATGCCTCACGCATCCTCCCCAGGGAGCTGTACTTGGGAGCTGGGCAGAGCTTGCCCTGAACAGCTTTGCTATTTTGCTCAGAGCCTATCCTTCCTGTTATCTGGTCAGCTTGGCTATCTCATGCCCAGCAGCAAGTCTTATTTACCTCCTCAAGTGTTCCTGGCCTCACCATTTTAACTCCCACATTGATTTTAATCCTCGCTGTTGTTTTCACCATAACAAACTGTTCTCCCCAGGGCTCCTCCAAGGACTCGAGTACATACAGACAATACTTTCATAAAATGGTCACATTCAGACTGGGATGTAGCTTGGTGATTGAATGTTTACCCAGCATTATGGATGACTTGAGTTCCATCCGCAACACCACAAAACAAAATGAAGCAAAAATTCCAGATTTAGTTTTAGTCTATTAAATTCAGAATATGAAGTAAGTTCACATTCACAACTTGGAGGAATAAGTTATTCATAATTTGCATTAAATGAAAACCACTATTGGTGATTTTATTATTTCTACCCGGCCATTTTTTTGTTTTTATTTATTTATTTTCTATTTTCTTGATCTTTTTTTATTAGATTTTTAAAAAAATACCAATCCAAGTTCCCACTCCCTCCCTCTCCTCCTCCCATTCCTTCCACACACCCTCCCACCCCACCCCCTCTAATCCTCAGAGAAGGTAATACACTTTGCTTTGTGGAAGGTCCAAGACCCTGCCTACTACATCTAGGCTGAGCAAGGAATACAACCAAAGAGAATAGGATCCCAAAAAGCCAGTACATGCAGTAGAGAAAAATCCCAGTGCCACTGCCAGTGGCCCCTCAGTCTGCCCCATCCATACAACTGTCAGCCACATTCAGAGGGACTAGTTTACTCCTATGCTTGTTCCTTCCCAGTCCAGCTGGAGTTGGTGAGCTCCCATTAGCTCAGGCAAACTGTCTCAGTGGATGAACCCCTCATGGTCTTGACTCTTTGTTCATATTCTCACTCCTTCTATTCCTCAACTGGACCTTGGGAGCTCTGATGTGGGTCTCTGCCTCTGTTTCCATATGTTGTTGGATAAAGGTTCTATGGTGATATTTAAGATAATTATCAATCTGAATACAGGCAGTTAGTACCTCTATTGGTTAGAGTCTTAGCTGGGGTCATCCTTGTGGATTCCTGGGAATTTTTCTAGAGTCAGGTTTCTTGCTAACCTCATAATGGCTCCCTCAATCAAGATATCTCTTTCCTTGCTCTCATATCTGTCCTTCCTCCATCTCGACTATCCCATTCCTTCATGTTTCCTCCCCCTCTCCTTCTCCCCGCCTCTTCCCCTTCTCCCTTTCCTTCCACCCCCACCCCACTGCTCCCATGGACCCAATTTTGTCAGGCGATCTTGTATGTTTCCAATTTCCAGGTGGTCCTATATATGTTTTTCTTTGGGTTCACCTTATTACTTAGTTTCTCTAGGATCACGAACTATAGGCTCAAGGTCCTTTGTTTATAGCTAGTATCCACTTATGAGTGAGTACATACCATATTCATTTTGGGGGGTCTGGGTTATCTCACTTAGGATAGTGTTTTCTAATTCCATCCATTTGCATGCAAAATTCAAGATGTCATTGTTTTTTACCACTGAGTAGTACTCCAATGTGTAAATGTGCCACACTTTCTTTATCCATTCTTCAGTTGAGGGGCATCTAGGTTGTTCCCAGGTTCTGGCTATTACAAATAATGCTGCTATGAACATCGTTGAACAAATGCTTGCAGGTGTTTTAACCAAAAAACTTGTATTGCAATACGTGAAAGCGAGCCTTATAAAGACGTTTCTGAAGAAGCAGAAACTAAAAGGCTTCCTTTCCCAAACATGAGATTTACTTTGTTTATCTATGCAAGTGTTTATATATGTATGCATGTAAACATGTATGTGAGAATGCACTTATGTGTGTGTGAAAGCAGGGGCTTTCACTTAACATGGATCTCACCAGTTTGCTAGGCGTGCTCACCAATGAGTTTAAGGGATCACCCTATCTCCTTTCACACTGCCAGCATTAGAATTACACATGCGCACCACCTTGCCCAACTTTACATGATCCCAACTCTGCTCCTCATGCTTATGCGCAGGCACTTTACTGACTGACTCAGCTCAAGACGGGAGGCTTATTGTAAAGCCACAGCAAACAAGACAGTATAATATTGGCAGAAGTAGAAGGACAAAAGGAACAAAAGAGAATGGTTCCAAACAAATTCTTATAAAATGGAGGCTTGATATATAATGACAGATTTAGCACCGTCGTGGAATGAAAAGGAGACAGCCTGTCATTTTAAGGCCTGTGGTAGAGCTGAAGAGATGGCTCCAACTGTTAAAAGCACTGACTGCTCCATCAGAGGATCGGAGTTCAATTTCCAGCACCCAGTGTGATTAAGAACTGCCCATAACTCCATTTCCATGTGGGGAATCCAACACCCTCTTCTCTCAATCATGGGTACCACTCGTGCACATGGTACACAGACATGCATGCAGGCAAAACACCTGTACACATAGGGTGAAAATAAATAAACAAAAGATTTGCAGACACTTGTGAGCCACCATGTGACTTCTGGGAATGGAATCTGAGTCCTCTGGGAGAGTAGCCAGTGCTCTTTTAAAGAAAGAGAGGTTATCTTCATAGTTTTGTGATTTGATCTCAACTAGAATTCTGTACTAACAATCATGCATAGAGGTCAAGTTGCTTTGGGGAAAAAAAGAAAAAAGAAATATCCTCTCTTACTTCATTTCTAAAGCATTTTATTTTAGTTTTTTTCATATAATGCATTTTGACCATATTCTTTCCCATTCTTCAATTCCTCTCACAACCCTCTGTATCTCCAGTCCCAGGGGATTCTCTGCCCACTTCTGGCCTCTGTGGGCACTGCATGCATGTAGTACACAGACATGCATGTGGTACACAGACATACACGCAGGCAAAACACCCATATGCATAAGTAAATAAAATAAGTAAATATAAACATTCTAAGAATTAAAAAGGAACCACCATTTAGCTCTTTCCTTTATAAACCTAGTTAGCAAGTGATTTTAGTAATTTGAGGGTTTTTATTTTTTTTATTTTTGGGTTTTTAAGGTTTTTTTTGTCAACATCGTAGATGTTTACTGGGATTATTGATCCTCTTAAAGAACAAAGTTATGCCTTTGCTCATAGTCTCTACTTGTATTGCATAGTTTATTCATTTCATTCTTCTCATTTGAATTCTTCTTCCTTGGTTGATGCTTAGTCTGCTCTTTTTTCCTAGCTTTCTCACCACAAAGCTCAATTTATTAGCTTGCAGTCTTTGTTCCTCCTGGCCTCCTGTGCAAAAGAGTCTAGCCCTTTGTCTAGGCTAGTAGCAACCTCCTGGACTCAAGGGAGTCTCGCCTGTGCCTTCCAAATGCTGGTACTACAGGCCTGTGCCCACAACATATGTTCTTCATCCTCCCCCTCATTTTCCTCCTTTCCCCCCCCCGCTTTTCTTCTTCTTTTGCATGCTGGGTACTGAGCCTGCGCCTTATGCATGGTAGGCACAGGTCTTTTACTCACTTACCATATAGGTGCTTGCAATTAGAAATTTCTCTACTTTTTTTTACCAGCTGTATCTTGTAAGTTTTGATATACCAAGCCTTCATTTTCATTCATCTCAAGTTATGCTCTAGTTTCTCTTATAATTTACTCATAGATCTATAAGTCAGTTTATTAATTTTTATTTATTAGTGCATTTCTGAAAATTTTCATCCATCTCTAACTTTATTACATTGTTTTTGCAGAATGATTTAATTTTTTCATATTATTTCTAACACCCTGAGGGTATTGCTACTTAATTTTTAGACTAGCATATGATTTACTTACCTTAAGAGAACATTCTGTGTTTACTTGAGAAGAATATGTTTTTTGTTGCTGTAGGAGAAAATGTTCTACACGTAGTTGGTAAAGCTGTTCAGTTTCTAGTACTGAACAAGTCCTCCATTTTCTTGTGGATCTTCTCTGTAGTTATCCTAATTGTTCCCAAGAATAGGATATTGTCTATTTTTCCATTTAATTGTCTAATTTTACCTTATGTGTTTAGTTATTTTTTGTTAAGTGAATATATATTTGATAGTATGTTTTTGAGTGGATTAAACTGCTTTTTTTACATTTTAAAGGATATTTAATTGAAAAAACTCATAAGACTTATTCAGAACAAAGATTTCTAAGTATGTTATAAGAAAATACAAATTTCTACTTGTCAGAAAAATTTCAGATCAGTATCAAAAGATAAACTTGAAAGAAAGTATCATTTCCAGTATTTTTAAATATGTTTTTCTTTGTTACTATTATTTATTTTATGAGTATGGGTGTTTTGCCTGCATTTATGTCTTTGCACTACATGGTGCCTTGGAGGCCAGAAGAGGTCATTGATCCACAGAAACTTGAATTAGAGACACTTGTGAGTCACCATATGGGTGCTGGGAATTGAACCCAGGTTCGCTGGGAAAGTAGCCAGTTTTCTTTATCACTGAGCCATCTATCCAGCCTATTCCCCTTCCCCCTAAAGCTAATAGTTAAGCATACATGGAACAAAAAAAGCAAGGCTAACAACCAACAAAATTGGCTATAATAGAAACAGGGATTGTCATTGTCTTAGAATTTCTATTGCTGTGAAGAGACACCGTGACCGTGGCAACTCTTAGAAAGAAAAATATTTAATTGGGTAGTTACAGTTTCAGAGATTTAGTTCATCACCATCATGGTGGGCCATCGTGGCATGCAGGCAGACACAGTGCTGGAGAAGGAGCTGAGGGTAGAGAAGGAGCTACATCTTGATCCTGCAGACAACAAGAAGTGAACGGTCTCACTAGGCATGGCTTGAACATATATGAGACCTCAAAATCCACCTCCACAGTGACACACTTCCAACAAGAACACACCTACTCCAACAAAGCCACGCTTCCCAATACTGCCATTCCCTCTGGGGGCCATTTTCTTTCAAAGCTCTGCAGTCATCATAATGAAAATTCTGATGTCTATTGGATCCATGAGAAAAGTTTAATACTTACAATTAATAAAAGTATATTTGCTATCAAAAAAATATTTGCTATCAGGCTGGCGAGAACACCAACTATCCAAACTTCCATCTACTGTTAACTGGAAATAAATAAACCAGAATGCAATATGCATGAAGAAACAGTGTAGCATATTACCAATTGTGTGTGTGCTTGCATGTATGTGTAAAGAATATATCCATTTGGTGGCAAATGTGTAGCTTGTGTACAAAAAGTCCAAACAAGGTTGTTTTAGTAGTTGCCTTTTGGAAGGGGGTCTGACTGGAAAATGGAGACTTTGCAGCCTCTTTGTGGCTTTTGAAGCTTTCCTTTCTGCAGATGCCATGTATTTACAAAAAGAAAAAAAGGAGTAATGAAATAAGCTATATCTGGGGTTTATGTTCCACTAAGTAGTTCTAATATATCAAATACAACCAAATAGTCCCATTAAATACAAGTCATGAAGCAGCATGATTCATAAATAATAACCAACAGTTATTAAAATATTTCACATATATTATCCAGAGAAACTTCCACTATTAAGCTGTCAGAGATTAGTAACAATAAAGTCTTAGTAGCAATCATTTTTGAAAATATATAGTTTTATAATCACTGGTTTTAAGATATAATGAATATTATACTACCTCGACCTACAGTCCCCCTTCTCTACCAACTGAGCTAGCGGATGAAGTTTATAGTATATATATTTAAAGTAAGTAAAATTAGCAATTACAAATGCCGCTTCTGTTTAATATGCACCAGCATATTTATACATACCTCGAGAACCCTGTTTTATTATCGCTCACTGCTACTAGAGAAGAGTGAGTTTTAAGCCACTGGTAGATTGTGTTTTCACGCTTGGTTCTTTTGGCCACTCTTGATGCCACCTAAGGTGCCATAACATTTGAACAATTTAGTCCTACACCTTGTTTCCACATCCTAAGTGCTCTCTATTGTGTCCGTGGACAGAAGAAGACACTTCTGGGTAGTTTATAATAGAATGAAGCTTCTGGTCCATAGAATAAGTGATTCCTGGAAATTCTGTAGCAGTATTGTTAGTTCATCCAGATCTGAGGAAAGATCAAGAAGCTGAGGCCCCACCGAAGCACCGTCAGAGTAGGCTATGCACTTCCACTGCCAACTCACAACAATGCTTGTACATAGAAGCATTTGCATTGAATCCATGGAATTCACACAGAATCCAAGGCAGACAGAAGTTTTGGTATGTATGTCCATTTGTAGATGGTTCTGATGGCGGTGGCAACAGAAAGTATTCATTCCTGGCCTGAGGCAGAGGACTCCCAGTAATAATAGCAAATGTCAAACTGAGTAGGGTAAATATCCCCAAGAGAAACCACATTTGGTACTTGTAGGTTGCTCTTAATTCCTGGCCCCATCAGTGAAAGTGGCACAATCATTTTATAACTGCCGCTGTGCCTCAGCCCATCTCTGTGTATATAACTATAGTTTTCCTGGAGGAGAAAACTTGAAGAGCCAAAATCATTTCAGCTACCACGGCATCTTTCTCAGCATGCCTAGCATAACAAAAAACCCTCTAATGTTCTTAATTTCCTTTTCGGTAAACAGCCCGGTGAAGCTTTTTGTATAGGAAGAATCATGATCCACAGGGTACATTTCTGACAAAGGCAACCACTTTGAGATTTTAATGACACCACAAGCTACTTTTTCAAGCCAATAAAGAGGTTGTGTGAAATGTTGAAGAGCCAAAGTTTTCTCCTGGAGATGGCGAAGGGTAAGGGTGTGGTCAATTCAACCCCACGCAAAGGACAAATGGTTTAGTGTAGTTAATTGCATCCTGTCTTAGCCAATCGACCGTTTTGTAAGTATCCTACCAGTCCCCTCCCGTCACTCCTTTCTATTTTTATTGGAGAAAATATTAACCATAGGCCTGCCCCCTAATCTGAATGAGACTGCAACGTCTCTTGTTCATGTTTCTGCACAATCACTGATGGAGTGATGAGCTGAAGTGTAGTCTAGTTTCCCAAATGTGTGTGTCTGACAGTCTTGCTTCTCCATGACATCCGTCCACATTGTGTAATTTGGATCGAGACTCTGAAGAGCCCACTCCATGCTGCTATGCGTGGTCGACACCAGAATGGAGTTTGTGGAGGCATTCCGAAAGGAGGCGCTGTGTACTTTCATGAAGTTGATGAGTAGAAGTTTTACTGAGTGGCTCCCTGGTTGTGGTGTTATTTCCATCAAAGAAGTCACTGGCAACCAGCACCACATTAGGTGTCTTGGCCACTCTCATCCTCTGCTCCTATGCGCTGGAGTCGTTGCCCCAAGTGCACAGCAGCAGCATAGAAGACAGAGGCATCCAGAGGCAGCTGTTCAGGGGTGAGGAGGGCTAGGACTCTGGATTTTTCATTTGGTTTCCGTATACTACAGTGGGATTGAACTTTTCTCATTACAAAGTGTGTCTTTTATGTTCCAGTATTTTAATCTTAAATCTACCTTGTTCTGCTTTCTTTATTTAAAAAATATTTTATTTTATTTATTCCTTAATAATTTTATACATGTATATAATGTATTCTGTTCATAAACATCCCTTTCTCCCTCTTTTGCCCCATTCCCATTCCCTCTGTTCACTTTCTTCTTCTCAGCAGCATGTGCCTTTCCTGTTTCTATGTTTGCCCAGATTTCTTGTGGTTGCTTTTTGCTTATCTTTCCCCTTTCTTTTATTTTCATTATATTTTATATTTTTGAATCTAAAATGTGTTTTTAAAGTCGCATATATTGGATATGTCTTTTAATCCATTCTTGAAACCTCTGCCTGTTAGGTAGCTTATTTAATACCACCTATGTCATTATTTTGGAGAGAAGCCTGAAGTCAAAGCTGTCCTGTGTTAGCCTCCCAAGTGCTGGGATTCCAGGCATGTGCTGCCACGCCCAGCTTCAATATATCATTACCGCTATAGTTGGATTTATGTCCACCTGTTTCTTATTGTCTATATGTATTACGTCTGTTTCTTTTGTTTCTTTATTATTCCTTTACTGATATTTTTATATTAAGTAGATTTTAAATGAAACATTTTAATTTTGAAAAATTTTTATACTTTTATTTTCTTAGTGCTCTTATAAGCCTAGCATATTTATATTTTCAACTTTCAGGTATCTATTAAATTGTTTAAATTATTAAAGTGAAATGTAGATGATAGTCCTATATTGAACAATATTGCTTATGACTATGGATTATAAAATTGTTGTACTAACAAATATATATCTTTTGAACAATATGAAATGGTTACATACTGTATGGTTCTAATTATATAACATTGTAGAAAAGGTAAAACTAGATACTACAGAAATGTCAGTGGTTGCCAAGTTAGTGAAAAAAAGAATGAATGAGGCATAGAATACAGATGTTGAGAAGCATGAAACTATTGTGAATGACATTGTGATGACGGACATGTAGTCATTATACATTTGCCACACAGAGTAAATCCAGGTGTGAACTATGGGCTTTGGGTGATAGCCATGTGGGCTCATCAGTTGTCCTAAGTGCACTGCTCTGATGGATGGAGAATATTGGGAGTGGGGGAAGAATTGGAAGTAAGCAGGGAGTGTTAGCTTTACTTTATGCTCCATTTTGCTGTGCCCCAAAACTGTTCTAAATAAAGCCAATTAAAATGTGCTGTTATGAGGGCTGGAGGTGCAGCTCAGTAGCAGAACTTTGACATAGTGTGTGTGTGACCCTGAGTTCCATCCCCAGCACTGTAAAGAAAATTGCTACGTGCATTTCTTCCACATTTTTAAATGGAGGAATGCCTGAAAACTTATTGTGACCATAGCACTTTCAGGTTCTTTCATTTTTATTTTTTGAGACGGGGTCTCTCTTTGTAGCCCTGGCTGCCTGAAGCTTGCTATTTAGACAAGGTTGGCCTTGAAATCCTAGAGATCTACCCGCCTTCACCTTCCAAGTGCTGACAGATTAAAGACCTGTGTCATCATGCCTGGCCAGGTTCTTTTATTTTTGGTAGATGATGGTAGTTAAATTTGGACCTGGCTATGTATACTGAGATGTTTCCATCCAAATTCAGTATATTTTCCAAGCCTGTCTTTCTCCAGGATACTGTCCTTATCTATAATCAAGTTAGAAAGCATTGACTTCCCAAATGCTTAGTTCCAGTCCCAACAAATAAGCAGTAAGACTCAGTAAGCAGGCTAATTTTCAAAGTTGTCATAGCTTTCTTCCTTTTCACTACCTGTAAAGGTCCCTGTGCCACCATATTTGAAGGCTCCTTCTGACCCTAATCTCCCTAAGGAGCCAGCTTCTTCCCTTGAACCCCCTAAATGACAATAGCTGGAAGGTAGCCGCCCCTCTCCCAGCCCTTGCTAGAAGTCAATCAGCAACCTGCCTCCCACTCATCTCCCAGGATGAAGTGTGGAAGAAGTTTTGACATCACACTTGGAAAATTTCCTGACTCGGGATCAAAGGGATTAGAGCAAGAAAGAAGACAAGCTAATGATTAAAGCAAGAGTTGGGGATACTGTTTCTTTGTGGCTATTCCTAGCAGTACTGTACTAGCATGTGATTGGCCCAATTTAACACAACTTTCTATCTGTGAAAACAAGGAAAGCAATCTGTCTGGGCTCACAAATGACTCCGGGGAAAGTGTGTCTGTTGCTGCCATAAGGAGGTCTGACCAAAGAAGTCTGGGAATTTTTATAAATAAATAATAATAAAAAGATTCTGCTTGTAAACACCGTGCCTTTCCACGCATCATTTCTTTTCTTATCCAGGTTTTTTTAAAGAACAGATTGTTTTTTTTTTTTTAAATCATTGAGTAGATACAAACTTGGCTGGAGATGGGAGGAGCACAGGTTATAAGGAATTTAGAAGGTACACATCTTGCCTTCAAAGTTCTTATACTCTTACTTGAGAAAGAAAACTTTTACTGGAGAGGGAGGGTGGTAATAGACTAGTGGATATTCTAGCAGTTCATAGTGTATGGTCCTTCCTATTAGGAGTGGGGCTGAGTTTTTATGCGAGGAAGTTTTGTGTGGCTAATAAACTGTGAAAAATGAGGACACTGGCCAGACATGGTAGCATATGCCTGTAAAGCACATGAGAGGCTGAAGAATAACAATTGTGAGTTCAAGGACAGCCTGGGCTACATAAAATCTATCTTTAAAAACATGAGGCTACTGTATATGTTCCTTAAGAATGAAAGACTAGCTGGGCATGGTGGCGCACACCTTTAATCCCAGCACTCAGGAGGCAGAGACAGGTGGATCTCTGCGAGTTCGAGGCCAGCCTGATCTACAAGAGCTAGTTCCAGGACAGGCTCCAAAGCTACAGAGAAACTGTGTCTGAAAAAAACAACAAAAAAAGACAAAATTATTTGAAAAGTTGCTTTCTCTTAAAGAATGACTCTGCTAAGCCAGGTGTGGGAACACGGGTCTGAAATCCCAGCACCTGGAAGATTAAGGCAGGGCAGGAGAATTACATATTTGAGGTCAACCCGAGCTACATAGTGAGATCCTGTTAAAGGAAGTAATGAAGGAAGGGAGAAAGAGAAGGAAAGAAAGAATAGGGAAAAATAAAGCTCTCCTAAAGCCTGCCTGGATCTGTTCTTTAAAGATGTTAGCAGATTCCAGAAGCCTCAGTTTCTTGACCTTCATTTCCATCGCCAGTGTTGCTGCCTGTGTTAAGAAGAAATAGGCCTCCGCTCCTTGGACAGTGTTACATCTCAGCTGCCCTGCAAGTTTAGACTGACCTTTCATCTAGTTAAGGCCCAGGAGAGATGGTTGACTCCATCAAGGAAAAGTGCTGAGAGACGTGACCCTATATGGACAGTACCTTATGCTTGGTGAGGCAGTGCATAACGAATTAGTAAAGTAGGGGTGCTCTTCTCAATGTTCTGCTTTCCTGATGGACAGTAGTTTCATGTGATTTGTTTATTTGTCCCCCAAACTAAAGAGAAAATGGCGTTGAGAGTGGTGATCACGTCTGTTTTGCTCTCTACATCCAGTACCCCTATCTGAGGCAATGTGTTGTATTAACCATTTAGTTTAGGCATGGATAGATTCATTACTTAACAGATTCATTAAAGTAGACTTCCAGCCTGACAAGGTGTAGATGAAAAGGAGAAAATAAGTGAGGAAAGATGGTGAAAAGTAAACTGAGTTCTTTGTTGGGAGACAGGGAATGAACACAAGAACAGAATGGGCAATATGGGCTAATAGCCTTGTATGATTGTAGTAAGAAAGTAAGGGTGGGGATAAAAACCAATGATCGTTGAGCATCCTCTGACTGTCTAGTACTTTAACGTTTATGAGTTCCTTCATCTCCACAATCCCAGAGATGAGTACTATTATGATACACGCTTGAGGGATGAAGAAGAATTGGGACCCGAGAGATTAACTGTCTTGCTCACGATGCTTCCACTGGTTTTGTGTGTTTCTGAGCTTCCTCTGAGAGGGCATTCTGGTTGACATTGTTCCAGTTCACTTTGCCAGGTCTGTGTGAATAGCTTTAGAAGAATAGCTTCCCCGTGGTACAAGCAAAAAGTCAGACATAGTTACTAGCCCTCATGAAAGATTTCAATACTCAGTACTCAGGAGGCAGGGGTAGGTGAAGCTCTGAGTTTGAGACCAGCCTAGTCTATAGAGTGAGTTCCAGGACAGCCACAGCTACACAGAGAAACCCTGTCTCGAAAAACAAAATAAGTACAAAAAAAAATCCAGTGTGTTCAGGTATTTCCTCTTTGAGTAACTGGGACAGGACTTGGAGAGAAGGGATATTAACCTAAGAAAATGTTTATATTCTGGCCAGTGCTATCGCTGTGAGAAAGAGTCCCTTATCTCTCAGGAAATTAAGTCAGGAGTTTCATGTCTTCTGCCAGCATCTAGGAAGATGTGACAAACTACTTTGTTACCATGCGAGTCACATTGAAATCCTCAGTATCTTCCCAGCTCGTCTCTTTCCCAGATGAAATGTATAAGAATTGCACCCGGAGCTCTTTAGCTCTGCATTTCACACACTTCTCCCAGGGTGGTGTAGCTTCCCAAGGTGTTGGGATTGCATTTGATGACATTCTACCGTGAGCTGTCACTCACACCTCTGTTCCACTAGACCTGAGCTCACTTTCCAAGTTTGGAGACAAAGAGAGCAGGTTTAGCATATCCGATTGGTTCTCCTTCTATATTCTAGGATAGTGCGAATACTTTTCCTATTTTCTTAGTCATGCTCTTTTCCAGGACTGTGGTTCTTGTGGGAGTCGGGATTTTACCAGGTAAAGATATAAGAACGGGGGGGGGGGCTGGAGAGCTGGCTCAGTGGTTAAGAGCACTGGCTGCTCTTCCAGAGGTCTGAGTTCAATTCCCAGCAACCACATGGTGGCTCACAACCGTCTGTAATGAGATCTGGTTCCCTCTTCTGGCATGTGGGCATGCATGGAGGCAGAATGTTGTCTACATAATAAATAAATAAATCTTTTAAAAAAGATATACGAACGGACAGAATCCCCAGAGAATACAACTGGAATGCCTTAGACACTTCATAAGCAAACAGCTAGTCTTAGCTGTTTCAGGAATACTGGCTAAACCCTACATTGAAACAGCAGGCTTTGTTCATCTGTCCTGGGCCACCTGAGTGGTAGGATCCAGAGATTTCATTTCCCCACTAATTCTAAGCCTTGGCTTAGTCAGGAAAAGTAGTTTCAGTAGCTATTTCTTGTCTCAGGTGTCCCAAGCATCCCTATTGTTCACTTAGGTCTTTTCCTCTCATTGTTTACCAACTCTTTTTATGTCCAGTGACGTCGAGGTGGCAGACAATCTATTTTCTTTGTTCACAAGAGCCAGAGAAACAGCTGCCATCCTGGGGCTGGAGAGAGAGGAAACAGGAGGCCGTGGAGAAATGAGGCCATTTTCATTTATCATGTTCCCAGAGGACTGTTCCACTAGAAGCCCTGATGACTTGTCTAGGATTTCCATCAAAATGATTGCATGCCACCCTCACAACAACCCTCTGAGGACACCAAGGCCTGAAGAGATGAAGTGACCGGGCCACCATTACATGCAGTTACAGCAGCCCTATGCTAGGGTTTATTTCCCCACCCTGGGTGTTGGCAGGTTCAGAGGGGGTTCCAAGAAGAGCCTCAGGACAAAGACTCTTTGATTCTGACAGATTCTGTCCATACTGTGCAGAACACAGACGCTCAGGGAAAAAAAGCAAGATAATTCTGTGCTGTACCATGCATGCTTCCTTCTAGAAAAGTGGGGTAGAAGAAACATTTGAGTGGGTAAGGACTGGTATACTACAGAACTGCGGGAGTTAGAGAAGTTCCCCTGGCCTTCACTATTCTCACCAACCCCCAACCACAAAATTATTTCATTGCTACTTTATAACTGTAATTTGCTACCTTTGTGAATCATAACGTAAATATCTGATATATAGGATATCTGATATGCGGCCCCCAGAAGGGTCGCAACCCACAGGTTGAGAACCGCTGATCTGCACACTAAGGGGGATCTTGAGCAAGTTGACTCCAGGTTCCTTTTTCTTCACTTGTGCGTCTACATGAAGATGCCAGAGAAACTAAAATAGCTTAGTTCTGGCCTGCACATGCCATAGAAAAACCTTTTCCTTCATGGTCTGAGACTTAGGAATTCTGTAAGGGCAGGGCAATACAGCTCCATGTAGAGGGCTTACCTAGCAAGCACAAGTCCTGCGTTCGGTTCCCAACACGCGCACACACGGGGGTGGGGAGGGGAGAACATGGACAGCACGAAAGTACAAAAACAAAAGGGAACTAGAAATTCTTTAAGAACTGGGATCTTCACCAAGGATGCAATAATTTAATACATTCGCCATGGAAAACAGAAGTTCTCTTAGGACACCACAAGAAAAAAAATAAGGTTATGGGGAGCCTATGCATATCCTAGAAAGCCACCAGAGATCTCAAGCACCTCCAGGCAGCATTAGGCTGTTTTCTACATATGTGGGTACCAGGCAAGCGCTTTACCAACTGAGACACATTCCCAGCCCCTCTTTTTCTCACGGGTAATGTTGCTGCTTCCCTCTCAATTTTCTCTTCTCATCACTGACTGGAAGAACTCACAGCAGACAGAAATAATTCCGCAGGGTGTTACTCTGGTTCTCTCAGCTTGCTACTATCTTTCCAATTGGGAAGGGTCTCCTGTGTATCTTTCTCTGTTAGCAAATTGTGTGGCTCATTCCTGACATAGTCAAATTCTATAGCCAAATATATACATGTGTATAAGTCCTATATGTGTCTAGAACAGAAAGCATATATGCAAATGTTGCCAAATTTTTTTATGGTATATTATTTTATTATTGTAATAATGATAAAAACACAATACATAGTGCTCTGTCAACCGCTCGGCCTCTGTTCCTCATCTACCATTTTGCCCTTGGCAGCTATTAAAGACTGATCAGAGTTCATCCAACTCTCAAGGAGGTAGGCTGCTCATGCATATCCACACAGCCATGAGCAGTGGGACTTCTCTACTTTGATAAAGTAGCTTGAGGGTCTGGTTATAAAACAGCCTCTGGAACTGTAAGCCAAATCAAGTCTTCTCCACTTTAAACTACTTTCTCAGGTGTTTGTCTCGGCAACCAAACGTCTGACCAACACAATATGCCATTTTCCATAAGGGACATGAGCATCTGAGAATTTGGATGTCAGCTGGAATCTGGGAACCAATATCCCACAGATCAGGGACAATTGTACCACATTCTATGTCATCTGTTTTGCTGTCAATTTGTATTTGGGTTGTTTTCAATAGTCTCTTAAAAATAAAATCTGTATGGGTAGCCATGCGAAGTTTCTGTATGAATATGGGATTTCCATACCAACAATATGACATTGCAGTTTTATCATTCTTGAAGAGACTGCTTCTCTCAAAGCTAGCCAGTACTCAGAGATATCAAGAGACTCTTCTGCAAGCAGAGGTTTCATGTGGAATGCTAACCAGGCCTAAGCCCATTCCTCCTAATTCTTCTTTTATCTGGCTCTTATGCTTCGACACTTATCCACCTACTTGAATCAGATCAGGTTCGGAAAGCAAGCATCTGAGGGCAAGTTCCTACCTCAGAAAGCCAGCTACAATTATTCTACCCGAATTAGCCACCCCTGCATCTGCTTAGCCTGCTTGTCCTTCCCATAAACCACTTGACCATATCGTCTTCTCCGTTTCTTTGTCACCTGAAGGTCCCTGATGCTTCTCCGTGTGACCCTTCTACATGGCATACTATGCCTCCTGTTGCCAGGAAACCATGAATAAAACTTCTTTGTGGCAGTCATTCTGAATCTACATGCCTTTCATTTTGGGTTAAAACAAATTCCAAGAACATTCTAAAATATTCCTTCTTTCTGAGCAAATCCTAGCCTTGCAATTGGTGCATCAGATGGCAGGATCATGTTTAAGTTTTTTTTTAATTTTTAATTTTTTTATTTTTCTCTGCTCCCCTCCCTGCCACTCCCCTCCCTCCCTCAACCCTCCCCCAAAGTCCCCATGCTCCCAAATTATTCAGGAGATCTTGTCTTTTTATACTTTCTACTTCCCACGTAGATTATATCTATGTAGGTCTCTCTTAGTGTCCGTATTGTTGTCTAAATTCTCTGGGATTGTGGTTTGTAAGATGGTTTTCTTTGCCTTATGTTTAAAAACCACCTATGAGTGAGTACATGTGATAACTGTCTTTCTGTGT